>JAHZNH010002256.1:0-12122 GCA_027744355.1 Tyrannoseira gladiata
TCAGGTTAGGTTGGGTTGCATGCTTTGCTCAGGTAAGGTTACAGGTTGGGCAACGTGCTTGGCTCAGCTTGTGTTAGATCTTGTCGGAACGATGTGGAAATGAATAATTGCGGAGTAAATAGTATAGATTAATGGGAAATTCATTTAGTTTGACTTTGGTAAACTCCTTTAAAGTTTTGGTTTAGCTAGCGCCTGTATCTTTCACTTGAAGCGTTTTCTGGTTTAGATTGTTTGAAATTAGAAGAATGCATGCCAGTGTATACTCCAAATGCGTTCAAATTCAAAACGCAATGCCATACGTACCAGAAAAACCCTCTTACATAACTGACATGATCACCAAAAAAATCTTGGGAGCGTAGCCTCTCTTGTTAAGCATACTCCTGTCCTCTCCTCACGCAGCATATATAAAGTTTGGGAGAGAAAGATCAGAGAGCACATCTTCTCTAACCCTCGTTCCTGTCTCTCGCATCAGTAACGCCTGTGCCGTTCGGAGAGGAAGATCACTGCACTTCTTTGCGTCCCGAGAATAAATACATGTGCTTCTCAAAAAGTGTCTCACTCTTCATAATACCCTGCCTATTTTTCATTTTTGTTCTTGTGATTGAATTTAATCGATTTCGTGTACATCACCTATGACAATTCTCCTAATTTTTCCATGCGTATTAATCCTTACTTACGTGAATACTTGATTACTCTTGAAAGGAGTGACCGGCGTTTTTCCCCTGACTGTCAGAAAACATTTTCTATGACTGCAACTGAATTAAGAGAAAACCAAGATTTTTTCATAGTAATAATATGAAAGTGCGTTGTGAGTAGAGGAAATTATTTCTTCGACTCGTACAATATTCCGAAGTGAAGAAAACATTTTGTTTCGTCTATTTTGGTACGTGCATCCGAACTCAATTTGAGGGCTTCCCAATTTTTGAGCAATACCAACCACTTTGATTCGCCATTCAGACGCAGCCTTTGCTTCCCATAGACTCAAAGGAAACAGGTAAACAAAACGTGACAGTGAAATATAAATACCATTAAAATTGTAGTTCGCCCTCATTTTTTCTTGATGCTTTTTGTTATGATTTCTCATATTCCGAAAAGGTGTAATATTTGACTTACATTACTCATGAGCATGAACACCTTATACGGAGAAAACTCACGTAGGTACATGTGTAATATTTTATTCATAATTCATAATAACTATTTCTTTTCCTACTTTTGCGTGAACCCCTTGACAACCTTATCTTTAATTGCCCGAAGTATTAGTTTCAGCAGATGAGCTGTTGCAGCTTAGAACTAAAAAAATCAAGTGCAAAAGTGTGCATTTTACCCCAAAAAAATTCCGAAGGACAGAATCTTATTGCTATTTCCTGGAACCTGTTCCTTCTCCACAACACACCATACACATGTTGCAAGGAAGCATTTTCCGATTTCGAGACTGAAAACAAATCTGCATTCCAAGTTGATATTTTTATTTCGATTTTATTGCATATCTGTAAAAAACTCGACAAACGAAACGATGTTGGAAATGATGCATTTCCAAAAATATCGATGAAAACGAGTATTATTTATTTTACACATTTGATTCTGGCCGTGCATCACTCCGTTGCTTATTTCCCATGTCCGAGCTCAAACATTTCTCATGTTTTTTGGAATCTATCTATGCGTCACTGTTTATTTGTAGTGGCGTCAGACAGAATGAGATGATGTATACAGGAAGGAGAACGAACCTCAATGTGTAACGCAACGCGTGTGTCTGTGCATAATTTTTTTTAGTCTTGTCATGATCCCGATGATGATGACGGCGACACAGTGAAAGCTATAATCTGGCGTTTTAGAATTTTTCCTTTTAAAAACATTCCACAACTCTGTCTACTCCTAACGATGAATATATATCAGGGCGCCATGCGTACAATAAGTATATGCTTATTGTGCGTTATGCATTGACCGAGTTTATTTCATTCATACAGCCTCCTTAATACAGTTTATCAATGAGACTGGAAAAATCATACGCTTCTTATAGTGAGTATATTTGATCCTGAATTTGTGTCTCCTATGAGCCAGAATTTCACTGAACCACTGTCCTGTATTCGTCCCATTTCTTGGGAAATAAAACATTTTTTGTTTATACAAATGCTAGAAAACATTGCTCCCTGAAATGAGCTGAGGAAAAAAAACAGCCATTCCATTCAAAAACGTGCCAGTTTATAGGAAGTTTGGAAAAAATTAGTATGATTTCTCTTTTTTTGCCGGGGTGGAACACAAGAGCTCATTGTTAGTTCCTACAAAATATCTGTTTTGCGTGTTATCTTGTCATTTCATTCCGGGAACGTTGCATTAGCTCATTTATTTTTTTCTGCTGTTCCAGCAGCACCTCCTTAAAAGTAATGTGCAAAGTGTGAGATTGCTCGACTGACTGAGTGAATGAATGATAATACCGTAGTTGTAGTAGCCGCTGTCATTGTTTCGTTCACCTCGCATCCAAGTTTTGTTCAATGGACAAACATTTTTTGGAGTCCTCACTCAATCAATGAAAAACATGTCTCCCGCATATACTTTGGAAACCCTCCCGACTGATTTTGGTTGACTCATTATTGTTTATCAAGTTGATCCAAAATGATTTCTGGAATTTGACATGCCTCGTGCATGTGTTTATTTTTCATTCATTTGGATGGATACTTATCTCTCTTTTATTTCATCTTTCCCTTTGCTACCTGATCGATAGACGGGAGTCAAACGGGTATGTGGAATAGTTATGCATGCATAATGCATGTAGACACATTCATGCACAATTGGAGTGAACAATAGGTGAGCAACTAAGTATAAGTACAAACAAAGAACAGTATAGCTCTGTTCTGCTCGACTGCTGCTAGCTCTCAAGAGGATACAATTACTTTCCGATTAGTTTTACTTAGCGATGGAACAACTGTAGGGAGAGGAGTAATGGATATCTAATTTTCCTCATTTAAACCATGTGTCATTTTGTTGGTAGTTTTGGCGGCCTATTGTGCCCAATTCGTGTGAAAAGCCCAGTCATCCCCAGAACCATTCTTTGAAGTATCATTTCATGGCGTCACAGAATTATCCTCCTTTGTTGGTTACTGGACCAGGATTATCTTTCCTCACGCGTATGCATTCTTCTTCCAAAAAAAAATCGTAGTTCATGGAATCGCTGGTCACACTAACGAGCAAGCATAAGTGAGTTAAACATTTGGGGCATATTTGGCATTCGGGGTGTCATAAAAAAGTTCTTTCAAGTTTTATCACTGGCTAGGTTCTAGACAATACAGAGACGCCCAAGTGTATGCCTTGACAATACATTTTTGTAAGGGGTTCAAGCTCATAAGAATTTTGATTTTTTTAGCAGATTTTGGTTTCAAGGCCAAATTTTCCATTAGCTTAAGTAACTGCAGAAATAAAGGATGTGCTTCAATAGGTTACCGGCTTTAGAATGCTTTAATTATGCTCGCGTAAATTGAAAAGGAAATAAGGCATCTACTGACTACCCCAACACAATCTTGTGAGTACACAAGCATTCAAAATGGAGTTAGATTTGTATGTACGTAGCCGTACAAAAGAAGCAGTATACCGGCGAACAAGTCGTAAAAAAGTGAACAGCTAGAGATTCGTTCAAAGTGCATGTTGCATGACCTTTACGAGTAAAAATTAGCCTAATTTATGTCAAAAATTAGTTGAAAGCAGGGACGGCCAGCTTAAATGTATGATTCTATTAACATGGTTATATTTGGTTGAAAGCCAAGGCAAACTCAGCTCTCAGCTCCCTGAACTGGGAAAATAAATCGTAAAACAAAGAAGGGCTCATAAGTACTCTTGTCATTAAAAGCTAGCGTTGAAGTTGAAACAAGTGAGGAAAAAAGTTCGATGTTGGTCCTCACTTACTGGAGCTCCTCTTTCTTGCTCTAAATGCATACCTTTATTCGATTCCCCCTCTTCTCTGGAAACAATCCCCCTTCCTCATTACATTCATTTAGTTTTTTATGGTTTTCCCATTATCCGGTGAGCTAATGGCTCAGGCACTGGAAAAATATCGACTGCTGGGCCGGCAGCACCTCGTTCCTCATCTTTTGTGCGAGAAAAAATTTATTGAGATGCTTCACAGACTAAGGATACTTTTTTGAAGGGCAGTTCGTTCTTTTCTACATTTTATACTTTTCAAATAAATTTGGAAGCATTCACTTTGATACCATGTCTTGTATGACAGTTCTCTTCGAAGAACTGTTGTCCTAAAGAAGTATTCCAACTACCCCTTTTTCTTACAATAATAATTATCTTTCAGTAATGGTCGAATTAGAACATTCATCATTCCGTAAATAAATTGAACTACTCTCATGCTTCTCTATGAATGTTTTATTCATCTTCATTCATTTTGTTAGATTACTTATATTGTGGTTTACTCATGAATAAGCATCAACACAATTACCAGTGATGAAAAGAAGATATTTATGAAAGGAGAAAATGGGACATGGAGTTGGGTGAATCAAATTGCCGATCTATTCTAGTTTACCCTTTTCTGCCAAGTGTTACGATTATTTCTTCCTGGCATAGTTGAATGAGCGATGAGTCATTTTTGGTCATCAGAGAACTGCAGAAACTCACAAAAAGTTGGAATTAACTGTTTGCCATGCATCATCTTGTCATTTAAAACTTTCGCAAACTGAGAACTGCGAAAAGATCCGACAGCTTTATAACCTAAATTGTCGGTTTATATCACCTCACAAAGAAAGCTTGCCGGAGTGTCCTTCAATTCTCTGAATTTACAGTTTCCGAAAAACGCTCAAAATATATGCATCACATATGCATAAGTACACCAAAAAGCGAATATGCGAGTATCATATACATTGCTGCTCTTATTTGTACAGGATGATTATTCGGCTCACTGCTGCATAAAAATCCCCAATGCCAAACACAGTGCATATCCGAAAAAGGGACGTAAAATGAAAATGTAGGCCAAGTGAAGGGGAAAAGTAATAAAGAGGAAGGAAGGAAATTAGGAATGGTAGAGGGAAAAGAAGCAATAAAATCTTGTAAGCATTACATCCATTCTACTTGTGTCAGAGGAGATAAATAGGAGTGGATTGGATGAGTTCTTGGAAACTGCGTAAACTAATTTGCCAATGTGGATGGATTGACCTGAATCGACACTTGATATTTCCAGACCCTGTCATGTAACAGATCATTAGAGGTTGGAACAAAAGACGACTTCGTTAGGGGACAATTTTTAAGCCGTCACGAAAACTAGAGAAGCATGATGCAAAGGTTAAGTTGATTGCACCAATGACTTTTATTCCAGGATCTTTAAAATCAAAGTCAAACGTGGGCTCCAAATAGTCCAGGCCAAGAAACTTTTCAAGCACGGTGCAGAATAGAAAGGAAGGAGGGTTTGCTTTGCGATAGATTTTTGGGTGAAAATTATGGAAGCTTTCGACATCCTTGGGTTAATTAGACGTGGATTCTGTAATATTTGTAATGGACGATGATGAAAGGGTCCACAAATGAGAATGGACTGTCTAGTCAGTATACCTACATACTTGATATACAACATCTATTTAAATGTGTTAGAACTGTTGGAAGGCAGAAGAGCATTCACAGATTTTTGTACAAACTACCACTTATTAATAGTAGAGAAAGTTTTTGTGTAATCCACCAGGCCCAGACTAAATACATTTCCCCGGGGGAGCTCCCCCAGCACAAATGTTTCCAGATATATTGGTTTCCTCCGCTGGACTATTGTATGTCAAAAACAATAAAAATTTATGGGATAGTCTCAACTTACTGAAAAAGTGCACATTTTTTCCAAACCAGCAGTAAAAAAAGTTTTTGCGCACGATAGCACTTTTATTGACTTTAGGTAAAGAGAGGAATTGTCAGAGGAGGAAATGTCTAGGTATCACCTCTTCTCTTCTACTCTATATTCTTTTGGCTTCAAGAAAAAAAATCGGAATGCATGAGAGCTATGTAGCGTGTGTGGTGCTTAGTGTGGGCGTTCTTTTGTCTGGGATAGCAACAACACCTCAACAGCAATAAGATTACGTGCGTCCCGGCCTCCTCTGTCTGACCGATCCATTAAATTATGCATGCAAGCAATCAAAAGTAGTATTGCATGTCATCTTCGTCCTGACTACAAGAACGTGACATTTCCGTTTTCTCACATGCACCTCGACAGCAAAAGATCAGTGTAGTAGTCGGGTGGCGGTGGTGGTGATCATAATAAGTCTTTCTCCAATCTAAACGATGACAAGGTGGAATGCTGACAAAGTCACGCAATAAAATTCGTTTTTACGACGTAAATGCTCCATAGAAAATTATGAGGAGCACTTGATCCTTTTTTCGTACATTACGTCCAAGTTCCAATACAGCAGTAGTTGCTTGTAATGCCATGGTGAAAAGATCTTGTCCGAAGAGTGTTCTGGTGGCGCTCTTCCCTTCTGCTGTCATGTCACTCTCAGGAAATTTGCACGGTGCAACCAGGCAGAAGTACTAAACTCCAAAAGAAAATCGATGACCTGGTTCACTTATTTTTTATACGGGTTTTTATGTAACTTTGAGGAGACGATGTCAACAAGATGAACAATTGTTGTTGATGATGATGATGCGAAATGACTAGTAGTGGGGTTGGTTGGTAGTAGTAAGACGTGCAATCACTTCATGGATACTATCACTGCATAAGGCATAAGAAACACATGGTCTGTGAAGACCTCCTTTTTGTGGACATTTTTGCTCGTTATGACTCCGTTATTACGAATAAACTTGGACGGTTGGGAAAACTACCAATGAAGTAACAAAGAGGAGGCTAGATAAAGACTTTAACGAACTCACAAATCGAGTCGGTCATGAAGGTAATAACTGTCACTGAAACAGCTGTTAAATACGGCCGTCATATTTATCATATTCTCCGTGTTTGTCAGTCAGTATATTGAAGTTTTCAAAATGAGTAGAATAATAATCTGGAGCTTAGTTCCTCTTTTTATTATTTCCTCGGCTCGGCTCTTACACGGCTCATGTTTTTCGGGAGGAAAAAGTGTGTCGTGCTGCGAGAGCTAATCTCGAAAAATACGTCTTTTGACCTACCTGAACTAAGCTGGCTTAAGGCGTAAGCGTTAAATCCGATCTTAATACTTGAGCTTGGATTTCCCATGCCACATGAAAGTAAAGCTCGTATTCCATTTTCACGTTTGAATGAGCAATTGAATTCGGATTATGATGAAGCTTGATCAGATAAGAGATTGATTAAGTAGGACAGGAGTTTGAGCTGAATGAAATTTGTCTTGACATATGGCCCGATCTGGTCAGGGAATCTAAAGAGATCCTAGTTGATCATTTGTGACGTCCCCCTGTTGTTGCGTGTTTGGGTGGCAGAGTCTTGATCATCTTTGAAATGTTACAAAATNCAGGAGTTTGAGCTGAATGAAATTTGTCTTGACATATGGCCCGATCTGGTCAGGGAATCTAAAGAGATCCTAGTTGATCATTTGTGACGTCCCCCTGTTGTTGCGTGTTTGGGTGGCAGAGTCTTGATCATCTTTGAAATGTTACAAAATCTCCTCAATTAAGGGCCATTTTTCCCCGTTGTTGATCCGAAGTTAAGGGTAACGGATTTATCCCAACAAAATGCCCGAAATCAGCACCATAATAACTGTTTACTGGCCTATCCAAACGTACACAAATGCTTTTTTGATATTTCGTTTAACCGTAAATAATCCTAGCAATTATGAATGAGTAAAAGGCATTCGCAACGTACATATAAACAAACTAAAGAATCACAACAAAGACCAATTCTCCATAGGTAATTGCATATCATCAGAAATTCAAAATGAATGCGGGAATGAACATGTATATTTTTTCGATCGTTCAAGATATTGTTCCCAGCTCACAGAAGTGCATGCCCCATGACTGGCACATTTATTCTTTGGCACGACTCTCCAAAAAAAACTAATGACTAATGCGTTGGGTTCCATTATTTCCTCCGTTTTGGTATTCTCACAGTCCTCGATGGCGGCACACTTTTCAAAGAGTATTTGGTCGTTGTTTGTGTTAATCATCATCCCCATCATCAAAGTTACTCACTTACCTACTATCCATGCTCATTCTATTCGTTTGAGAGAGTTGTTTCTCATATTGTGCGTCCTTGTGGCAAAGATACATAGTGGTGTGCATGTGCATCTGCATCGCATTTACTACTCCTGAATGCATCTTCCTGGACGATGAAGCATTTTTAGGCGAAGCACTATTTCAGACTTAAAACTATTAAAACTTCCAGGTTTCATCCCTCATTCAATGAATCAAGAGGAAAAAGAAGAGCTGGCAGCAGCTGCAGCCTTGTACAAAAATGAACAAAGGAATTCATCCTCCTCGCAGTGACATTATAGATGCATGGAAGGCCAATGCATGCGATAAATACTTCTTCTTCAGTGAAGTTGTAGGGATTCTTACGACAACTATTTTTATCAAAAATCCTCTTCTGGACATGCTCTCATTTTTTAACTTTATGTGGCTCTGAAAAAGACGTATGTGGCTTGGCTCACGCGTTTTTTTATTGCCTCACCTCCAACAGTCTCGAATGTACAACGCCCTACTTTATTCCAGGTTACTTTTTCTCATCTTACGATGGATTCAAATTCAAGTTAAATATTCAGACCAAACTCGATGTTTCTGTCCGAGCAAAAATCTCCCTAGTGTTTAACACCTTTCTTTCCTCGACGGGGACGCATACGCCTTTTAACAGAAAAAATGCACCATCATGCATTTTTATTTGGAAGTTAGACTCGGAGGGAATGGAATTTTAACTCTTTATCTTTAATTTGTATCCTTCGGATAATACATTGGCACCAGATGTGATAACATCGAGTCCACGCGATTCATCAAATTTTCTAAAGGTGCGTCATCCATCATCCGATTTTTTTGAGAAAAATTTGCATTTGCATCAAAATTTGAAGTCTTTGTTAGATACAATAATCGATAATATTCCAGATACGACAAGTCAAGCAATTTTTTTACTTCTGATCGCAAATTAAGATATAATATTCATCAAAAAATTGGACGGCAAATCTTGCCTTTTCTGCACTTTAGAGAAGCTTGGAGCCGGAGAAGTCTCCAATAAATTTTCAGCAAGATTGGCAGACAACTAAGCATTGTAAATTACTTTTTTTATCCTTCACTCGTTGTCTATAATCGACAGATGAAATATCTCATACGAATAAATTTTGCGTGGTTCGGACAGCGCCGTAATCGTCAGCATTCTTATCTCCAGGGCTGATGACTAATTTTTTTCAATCCGTACATGACATCATGATTATTATTTTTTCCTGAGCTCAGCATCCGAAACGTAAAAATCGGAATGTGTGGTGCACAAACCACAAATTGAATAATTTTTCTTCTTCCATCCATTATTCATAACCTGCTGACTTAATAATGCCGTTTTTTGTAACTTTATCCATCTTGCACATGATTACTTGTGCGCGATGGACAATAAGATAAAAATATTTCTCGTGGAATGATCATGATGAAATGGAAACTTGGTGTATCGTATATTTGTTCAGTAACGTAAACTTTTGTACTGAACTTTGATTTAGCTATTACCTCATCCAGCAGACTTGAACCGAGTTGCAGAAATTGGCATATAAGTAAAAGAATTCGTTCGCGCCATGCCAAAAATGGAAATGCAAGGAGAACATCATAAGCCCTTTGGGAACATGAGCAATTCGACAAGTGATGGATCATATTGTTACCTCATTTTTATGAAGAAGAGGTCAAAAAGAAGGAGAAATGCACTTAAAATGCTAAACTAAATATTTAGTGGAATGAGGCGGTTGTTAAATGGAAAAAACAAGAAATAATAATAATTTTACACTAATGAATTGCATGATCAACCTTTCCATTTGAACTGTTTTCTTTCTTTGCAGAAGGCACAGTGATTGGATTACATTATCATTCATCCTATAACGAAGCATGTCCACAACTGTCGGGACCAAATTGAAATGACTTTTGCGTCAATTGAAGAAGTGTGGATGTATTTGGTGTTTTGCATGTTGTCAGTTATACAATAGTCTTCAAGATGCTTGCCGTAACAAGATGTGAGTCTGATGTTCATGCTGTTTGGAGTTTTACAGTGTTACGAAATTTAATGCGCTTACTTCCGTTTCCAACTGCACAACTAGGTACCACTAGTTTAGGCGATGAGTAACAAGGGTATTCATAGCAGGAAAGATCTAGTCATTAATTCGCGATCAGTTTTCGAGTCACTGAATTTCATTCTTCATGACTCGTACCGGAACCAAGCGTTAGCCTGAACAGCTCAACTTTTAGGAGATACATGAAAATTAAATAGAATATTGAAATACTCTGCTTATCAGCACTAGTGAGCGATGACGTTGGTGAGCTAACAACTTTCATTGAAAGAATATGTAGAAGGCTATGAGTACATATACTTAATTGTCATTATCTTGAAATCGCGTAACCTAAAATGAAAAAGTCATTTGCTAATATATTTGCCAACTGCAAATAATTCGACACGTGAATTTTAAGTTTCATCTATAATTCATAGGCGGAATTTAATTTTGTGACAATCTTTGGATTTCTAAGCAAGTGTTGAGCATGTGCTAATTGCTGTTTTATGGTCGAGACGAAAGGTGACAAAAAATGATGAGTCCAGTATTGGAATATTACTCACAGGAACTGAGTCAATGTTTAGGCAAATAAATACTTATATTGTTCATACAGGTCACTCTGAATGAGTTCACTCATCCCCATTAGGTTTAGCCAGCTTCAGTAAGCAAAAGCAGATTTTCGTAATAAGTATACCCTACAAACAAAACATGAATTACGTCAGTAGTATAAACAAATCCTGTGTTTACACTCAGTCAGTCTGCAAAACTTGGTGGCTCAGAAATCTCCAATACATACTTCATAGATACATACACCAAGAAAGTGGACGATACGACGCCGATGATGTCATTAAAATGTTGAGGTGAATGGAAAATCAGATTCATTCATGAGAACTCCCAATCGTCCAAGAAGGACATTAGCCATCAAGTTGCATAATTGAAAACTAGTGTGTCCTACGCATAAAATGCCACAACTTCAAAGGAGACGATGATGATGTTGAGCGTTTTCCTCAGCAGCAAAAAGGCAAGACATGTTTTGCTAGCCAGCAGACGAAAGCAAGAGGGGATTGGGCAGCTAAAAAAGTGTTGAATATTTTATATTGCCCATTCATGCATGATTAAGCGGGATGTAGCCTGTCAACTCCAATAGGAACTTGAACTATTTTTTTGCATGAAACAGTGGGCAAATGCAGCAGTCAAAATAGCATCTATAAAGTATCCTTTGTCTGGGAATGGCTGTAAAAACTAGCCCTCAATCTCCAAATTAGCCGTTCGTCAGCCATTACTTTAGGGTTAATGCTACTTACACACTCTTTATTAGACGATATACAGTCATCACAAGCATTCCTTGGCGTCAATGATAATGTTTATCGATTTATATCATCATTATCTTCAGCTCCATTATTCTAGACAACCACTACTTTGGCATGATCCGGTATTCCTTGTAATTGATACTGAGAGTTTCTCCTCTGATCCTGAACTTTTCAGGTTTACCTTTTTTGAATGAAAGCCTGCAACGCCCATTTATGTAGAAAGTGCAACTCAGGCAGTCACTAAGTTCTGATTCATATTGGGAGGAGAATCTAGAAATTGAAATGAAGTGTACTAAGCGGTTTCCTTAATTTGAATGGAAAAGGGAAAACAATTAGCCGCGTAACATGAGGACATTGAACATTGGGCCATTTGTTTTTCTGATTATGGTATGCATTTTTTTTCAAAATTACAAGTGTACACATGTTAGGGCTAAATATTTTGATTGAAAAACTTAATGGACGAAATAAATGCTCAGTAATTAATTTAAAAGAAAACATTTATATGCCTTACGCATATTGCTATTGAAGTTCTTGCTGAAGGATATTGCTGCCATGGCTGTTGTTGAGTGATGATGACGCTCTTTTTCGTCATCTTCATAGTAGTTATGGAGGTGCAGGAGGGAGTGGATTTCCCATTCATTCCTTTTTTCATGAATCATTCGTTAAGTGTTCAGACTGTGATTGAAGCAGATTT
>JAHZNH010002257.1:0-12983 GCA_027744355.1 Tyrannoseira gladiata
GGGGGGAAATTCTATTAGTTTTTCCCACTCAGCCAGTCAGAGTCAGAGTTGAGCTGAGGAGAACAATTTACTAATTGGGAAGGAAGCAGGAAAAGGCAGAACTCGATACAAATGGTGTGGAAGTGCCGACGTTTCATATAACCGTAGAGTAATAATAATAATTGTTTTCGTTTCCATTTTGAAGAGGATGTCACTTGAGAAATGCGCCTTCGCAGATTTCATATCAGAGCTTGAGAATTGAGTCGCTTCGTGGAAGCCAGTTTGGGAATTCTTATGAATTCCTTCCAGATTTCCAGCTGAACAAGCATGGCCTTGATTTCGATGAAATTTATTATTGGGATTCAAAGGTAGTGGGAAATCATGTTGAAGTCAAGTCAAAGCGGAATTTATTTATTTTTTTTTGATGTACTTGATTGATTCTGGAAGGGTAGGCGCTCCAAAGGCGGAGAACAAGAAGTCTGCATTGAGGTCTTTCAGGGAGCACTTCTCCTCCAGTGAATTGCGATTGCGACAGCGAAAGGGACTGACAACATTGGAGGATTGGGATGGGATGGCACGGCAAAATGGCTTTCGCGGGTAAACTCGCTTTCCCTGAAATAGGAAGGGGGTTATATCGGGCGCAGGGAAAGAAATTAACGTTGTTGGGTCGCACCAGCACTAAGGGGATTTCACGTCACGTCAGTTGACACGCTACAAAAATAACAATTCATTCGTGCAAAACTTGGAGTGGGAGGAGGGGGAATATGAAAATTAAATTTGAATGTCAGAAAAACACAAAGGGATCTATCTGCTCCCATATCTGCAGAAGCTATAACTGACTACGTAGCCGAGAAATATTTTTGAGAAAGGTTGGAAAATCTATTGGATTGGATGTGAGTTCATTGGAAAGGGCATTATCGCAAAAATAGAAGGTAATAATACTTTTTTGTTGATAATACTGTCTGTTATTTAGTGCCGGGCGAGAACAGATTTTAAAGAATTTCAATATTTATTCATATTCCTGAAATGATAGCCTACTTTGCGGAAATTGCATGTACGAGAGCATTACGAACTAGATTGCATGACACACATGTCGTGAAGACCATCCACCAAATGGGGGAGAATGAGAACTGAAAATTGAAAACTCCAAAAAGGCTTGCACAACAAACGGCAGAGGATACTATACAAACTCGAGTTATTTATTTGCATCGGAGTGCACTACAAGGACAAATTAATATTGAATGGGAGGAAGTGAATAAAAACAAGGGGAAATGTTGGGATGAATGCATGTATCTACGTAATGGAGGTAAGGGTAAGGTACTGCAGCGGAATTCTCACTCCCATTCAAATTGAACCCTACTGTCATTACTTATGGAAGGCAAGCGACTTGGAAAAAAATGAAAATGCAAAAGTGTAGTTACCTACTTGTGCATACAAATCTACATACCACCAACCCTTCTAAATACTTTTGTGCGGAATTTGTTTGAGTGTAGGGAATTGTACAAAAATAATGGGACAAGTAAATACTACTGCGAGGAGGGGAAGTTGGAGTTATTTGAAGTAAAAAAAATGGCAGTGCTTGGCCCGCTGAAAAAATTAAATTGTCCACTGTCCCTATAAACATTTAATTTTCTGGGTAGATAAAAAAAGTGCATTGAATTAAATAAACCCAAGTACAAACATGTGCGGTGGGGAAAAATATTGCGGTTCAGTCCTCTCTCTCGTGCTCATGGACAACTCAATTCTTGAATGCAATCGAGTGTTTTGTTTCCGGAGACGGAAATTGTAAAATTGCGGAAAAGACAAGAGGATGGAATATTTTGTCGCCCCATTGTAACTGCCTTTCATGCTTTCATGGGTTTCGAAGATGAAGCGAATGCTTATGAGCGCAACACAATAATCGGACTTACCAACTCAATCGTAATTTATGGAAAGCTGCATTTTTGCATGGTCGGCTCCATTGAATGATTAGTGTTTACTCACTGCCCAGTTGTTCAAGAGATTCAAAAATCTAACGGGTATGGCGAGCCCATCATTTGCACATTACCTCAGGGCTTCTCCAAAATTGTACGTCTGGAAAGTGAATTGATTTCCATCTTCATTTTGCTGCATATCCGTTCGAATTTGGGATGAAATTTGCCAAATGCATTCGATCGAGCATGCAGGGATTAACTTAATCGTTACGTTAATGCGCTGAAAAAGCAGTAGATATCTAATACCAGTGCAGCTCTGGTAAAATACGGATTTACGGACGGACCCCCACCATTCCCCTAGTGGTCGGTCAGGGAAATTAAAAAATGCAACGCGAAACGTAATTTCACTCTGAACAACACAGCTCTCATCTCATCATTCACACCTCGCAGCACCACCACCGCCACCATTACAGCTGCCATCAACAACTCTATAGTATTATGCAGCTCTAAATAAGTACGCGAAAGCGTGAGTGTAAAGTACCAGAACTCGGTATTAGGGTGCCCAATAAAAGTACATATACTTTCACCAGGATCGAGTCACAAGTAGCCCCGGGAGTAATATTGCTAATGCAGGCGTAGACACTTTGGTTTCAACATCCCATCCATTCATCCAGCGAATGAAACGAAACGAACATCATAACATGAATTTACATGACCATACTCCGTGCAAAAATTGTTGCTGGAGGGGAACAGAGTAGAAACATGATGATGACGACGACAGTGATGCTCTATTGAATCCCCTCTCTCGTGTGGAGCTCCATGTCGTGGGAAAAGTTTTCCAATGGAGCTCTTGCAGAATGAAACAGGAGTAAAAAAAGCACTTCTTTGAGTCCCTGCTACCAGCAGTATACTGTCATCCTGTCGTTGGGCGAAGCCACTACGACGCCACGCCAGGCCACCTCAACCTATGTCATGCCATAGCTCATCTTCCTCCTCAGTCACTCATTTTCCGCTGTAGGAAATTCTCCGAGCGTGGAATGGAATGAGAGTTCAAACAAGCGGAAAAAGTGGGAGCCACTATAAAGTACATTGTGATCCCCAGATCAGTGATTTTCACTTTGAAAGTGGCGTAAATACAGGTTACGTCGCGGTGAATTAGTTCGGCTTGGAGAGTTTCCCCTGAAGATCCTACACCAATAAAAGAGAGAGAGTCTATGTTACTGAGCCGGGGATCGGGTGGATATATCAACATCATCATCATCACTTAAGTACCTACTCCCATCACATCACACTGCCAGGTCCTGACAAGTAAGGAAACTTTTGGCACAATTATTATTGGATACGAAATTCGGATCGGCTGCAGTAGTCGAAAGAGGAAAGTTTTTTTTTTGAAAAAAGTTTCCCCGAGAGAGTGGATCAGGGCACATAATGAAATCCATGCTAATGAAGATTGTCAATAATGGCGGAGAAAAAAAAATATGATGAAAAGGGATTCAGAAAGACCTGCCTACTTTATCCTTTCTCTTTGAATTCTAATTTGAACTGCATTCGAAGTACCTCAACCTCTTCGTTCCGCAGTGGTAGCTGGTGGTTCTGTATCAATCCGAAAATTCCAGGAACGGGTCGCTCGAAAATTTGCAAACTTGCGATTTGAAAGATGGCATGAATCTGCAGATTGGGTAATTATTCATGTAAACTTGATCGGTAAATAGGAGGAGGACGAGAACTGGGAAATATTGGGATTGGAATTGGGATGTATTTTTTTGGCCGAGGGAAGCGTCAGCTGCAAAGCAGGAAACTAGACCCCTTTCTTCTCCAGAAGAAAATATTTAATCCATTTGATGGTAATTCTTCCCTTTCTTGATGTATTTCCCGACTTCCTGGAATTTCAATGACAAATGTTGCATATTTTACGAAGACACGGGAAAGCACGCGGTGAGTCAATTCAATATTCCACCAACCAACTTCCTTTCCCCCCTACCCAACAAGTACTCTGAGGGGAAAAAGTTTCTTGGGTGGTGTGATGTGATGATATTAAACTGAAAAGTTGGAAGGAGCCATCTTCTGCAATGCGCTAAAATGTAGGGAACCTTTAAAATCACTCTGCATATAGCATTGTAATGTACAGGGTAGGTCAGCGGCAAATATACATATTGATCTGTGCACGCGGCACGGCACAATTCTCCCTGAGATCTCGGCTCGGAGTCGTGACAAGTCCATGCTCGTACACCTTTTTTAGCACATTTTTTAGTTTAGGACTGGAACTCTCCCTGATTATGGAACAAGAAACGTAATGGAAAATTATAAAGGTGGAAAGTCGCTTCTACAAGGCATTAAAGCGATTGAGAATCACAATGTAAACCACTTTCTGGTTTTAAGGTTCGATTGAGAGTATCTGCAAAATGAACTGGACGAAAACGAAAAAAAACGTTGAAAAACTGTTTGTGTGGCTCATGTTGTAAACTAAGAAAACAAGTTATAAAGGACTTCCGACTCTTGGAATGCAAAATTAAGTAAAAATTCTTTCCTTTAGCGTTGCGGCTAAAAACAGTACACACTCTCCGTAAAAGTTTAATTTGTGGGGGGGGGGGNACGTCACCTCTGTGCAATAAATTGCATCGGAAACGACTCCGTGAAGTCATCCTCTCACTTTAATCGTTGATATCTAGGCTTCCTAAAAACGATATACGACCTGGCTTGCCAAAAATTCTTAGACTTTCATTACACCCTCATTAAAAAAAAGTGAGGCTTCATAGAATTCCCAGAGATCATTTAATTGCTCCAGCGTTTATTTATGATAATTGCCCTAGGGCGTTATCAATATTTGAAAATTAATTTAAGCCAGGTCGTATATCGTTTTTAGGAAGCCTAGATATCAACGATTAAAGTGAGAGGATGACTTCACGGAGTCGTTTCCGATGCAATTTATTGCACAGAGGTGACGTTATCAAAAGCTTTTTGGTAGCCTTGAATCGCATTCAGTGTCCCATCCACACAGGATAGGTGAATTCATACCCGAGTTTCCAAGATCAAGTTTCCTCGAAATCCATGAACGGTCTTTTATCTTTATTTTAGTTCGGTCCCATTCACAATTCAAGTTTTTACTTTTTATCCACGTAAAAATACTGTAGCTTTTCTTGGCAAGACGGTGATGCTATAAAGGTGTAATGCTTTTTCATGATATCATGACCCTCATCCGAGGCACATTCACTGAGAGTGATCCTATTTTTAGGTCATTGCGGAGGAAAAGCTAGCGATCGATGACATTTTAAAAATGATGGAACTCTCTCCCTCGTGTCCATCCCGCATCTTAAGAGCATGCTTCCACCTCCACCTACACATCCCACCGGGCTGGTTGTATCATTTTTTGGTGGTGGTGGTGGTACTAAAGATGAGAATGCACCGGTCGCCATTCCATCTTCTAAAATGAAACGCTGCGAGGCATTAAGGTCAGGTCATTAATTTTGGGTGGAATCCGCCCTGGCAGATGTTCCATAATATCTAATCCATAGGAAAATAGGAGTCTCTGCTGGCCGCCTCAGTCAACCTGCTTCGCTGACCTGGACTAGAGTCGAGTCGAGTGGAGGAACGGGGATTTTTTATGGGTGGATTTTATGGAAAACTTGTTTAAGTGCATGCATATGCGCTCGGGTTTCAGCATTTCCTTTCTTCACATATTTAATGGCTCCAGCTACAGGATGGTTTTAAAGAGGATCACGGACAAAGTAGAGTCGACTATAGATGCTGGAATCGGACTACTACTACTACAGCTACAACTACTCTCAGCAAAGCCAGGCCAGGGAATAATAATTGCAGGAACGAATTACAAATCCGGAGGAGCTGCTCACTCAGCCAGCCAGACACGAGTCGATGTAATACTTGTTCGGAGGAAATTGTTTCTCAAGGAGGACAGCGCACCAGAGAGCTCGCGTGGATAAAAAAACAAATTTTTTTTCCCGTTCCTGGATAAGTATTTCATGGCAATAGAATGTTTACTCGCTAGAATATTCATATTCATGCGGAGTAGCTATAGGCATTCACTATTTGGATAGGGGCTCGGATTGGCATTTAGCATGCGAAAAAAAGTCGATTCACATGACTCGAAGAGTTGGAATGAAAAGAGGTAAAAATGGGATTTATTGGCTGCATGAAAGCGCCTTTTTCCTCCTGATATTGAGGCGTGTGTGGCATCGTCTATTCGGGTGGGATAGGGGGCGCATTCATATTTCTTCCTCCTTGGAGTAGAGAAGAGAATACTTGTGCTTCCCTCCTTTGTGGGAAGGTGCATTATTATTATTTTCTAGAGGGAGATGGGAATTGGATGGGAGAAAAGAGTGCTTGCTTCATCTCACCCACGGCAATTTTCATCTGTCTGTCGGGAAAAATAGGAACTTTCCTCCTGTCAAACAACATGGATGTGATGTGATGTGAGTACTGTTGCTGGATGTAATTTTGGCGCTTAATCGATTTAAAAACGCATCCATTATTCTCCTATGGAACAGAGTGTAGAAAGGGATGGAAAATTTTGTGAAATCGAGGCTGTCAGTTCCATTGTGCCAAAATTTTTTTCGAGGAAAAATGTCACCGAAATGAAGTGCAACACATGATTACTCCAGGAATTGATAAATAATAAGAGAGGAATGAATGGTGAAATTAGATATTTTACATGGTTGATTTGGATTACCAACAAAATGGATTTGCAAAATTTTCGGGATGAGTCAATCAGATGAGCACATCATTTTGCCCTGTCATCCAGCACATCCGGACTGACTGAATCAATCTCAAGGTAGAAAGTTAATCAATGCAGAGTCACACGCAGATGCGAGGACTTTCAGATGGGAGGAACAGGAACCCTTAAGGCCCTTTTGTATTTTGAGCAATTCGATCGCCACCAATATTTTTCTCATTTAATTAGATACAAACTACAAACAACTTGCGGACTTTATCAGTTGATGGACGTTTTTCGATGGGAACATGCATAAATCATCACGCGGGTTCGAAGTGTTTGGCGAAAGTTGTTGACTCTCCAATTTATTCAGCAGGAGGGAAGAGGAGCCTCGAAAAAAGTGTCCAGGGAATCCCTGGGCTTGGGGTTTCAGTTTGTGATTTTTTTCAGGAATCACGCTCGAGGCATGTGCGGAGTAAACGTGTCGGAGGGGCGAGTCACGTTCCCACTAGCCGCATAAATTTTGATTTCATGGAATCGGCTGGGAATAAGTGAGTGCTTCCCATGCATTATTTCGGAGATCAACGGTGATCGCCTTTAGTACTCTGGAAAAAATGAGCTTCTCAGACAGCAGCGCAACGCTTTTGTGTGAGTCGGGAGACAAGTGTGATGCTCGAATGGGAAAATGTCACGATCTGCGGATAAAAAGTGCAGACACCACTCCGCAGTATCACGACGGCATCTTTCATAAGGATTGCGAAATAATAATGGAGGGATGCCTCTGAATCCACATGGATCCAATTCTGGAATGATCCTGACATCACATCACACACGTGTCTGTGCCATTACGTCGATGGAGTAGACTCGAGGCTGTAGCCAACTAAAAAATTCACCCGCATTTGATTAGAGCCCTTTCCAAACAATCAACATCGAGCAATCCATAATGAATGGACTGGTGGTGAGCGAGGGAGCTCGGAGTAATTTTCGTAATTCGATAAGCCATGCACTCCACAAAGCCTTTGCGGCTTGTAAATATGCAAAATGTTTTTAACGAAGAGCAAATAATTCAGTTGGCCAATTTTGATCGAAGTTGTGTTCCATGCGGCAATAAATGACCAATCGTGTTCCACTGGCAGAAATATTAATGGATTTGTTTTCCACATCGAAACCCAAAAAACTATGCATTCTTTTAGCTCTGCAGGGCTTTTCAAAAAATTTTTGTTCGCAGATGAATACTAGATGAGCACTGCACCATATTCTCTAGCTAAATGGAATACAGGAGGGCAAACTATTTAAAGTGCAGCATTTACAAGTATGTCGTGCCGTTGGGAAGCGTATGACGTTTTCCTCGCCGTATTTAAACCGAAAGGGGATTTCCAAATGAAATTCGTGGAGCCGTAATAAATACGATAAAAAGATAACCAAAAAGGTCAATAACTGGTCGTATTAATATCGTCATTGACTGAAAGTGGGAGAATCTGTTGACTCCCAACACTTGTTAAAGTCCGAAAAGGATGGCTTCAAGTCTAAAAATCCCCGTGTGGAATTAATGACTTATAGCACATCGCAATAAGATTTAATCAGTGGCGGGTTTCAAAACAAAGCAAGCCCTGGAGTTTAACATCTGTGGCCGCCATTACTTATTTCTTCACAGCGTTTTCGATAGTCGTTATATAGTTGTTTAACCTGATGTCCTTACACACCTTATGAAACACTAGACAGTTCCTCGAGAAAAGAAACCGCGAAGACTGGCACATCAGATTCCATAAATAATTATGCTCGGCTGTATCCTGCTACTTCTGACATGAATAATAAATGCCTCCTGGTTTGATTTACCTATGCTAAAATTCATGAGCAGCAAAATCCCGGAAAATGAAGTATCCCAGAAATCACTTGTCCAGTGGTATCTGCGTCTGGCGTAAGGTGACATTTTTATTATTACTTTTGGTCATTTTAAGCAAATCAGGCGCTGTTTCCGTCTGATTATTGTTTCATTCTTGGAATTACGATCACCTTTCGTCAATCACGTTATGTCACTCGACATACGCCTGGTCGAAACGAGGGACAATTTCGATCAAAAATTTTATAAGTAATGAACTGAATTGATGTAATGAGTCATAAACCTCGTGTTCTAGCCCAACACTAATCCCTAGATTCACCTTGTCGAGCGGGGTGGTGGTGGTGGTGCGGTGGCTGCTAAAATTCCGTTGCAGCATTTTATATCCCCAGCCAACCCCAATGCACCACACCGTGCTGTCGTCTGGTTTTCCGGAGAAAAATTAAGTCATTCCTTCCGTGTGAGTGCATCATCAGCCAGTGCGGAATAGATGGGATGATGGCTTCAGCTTACAATACCTGACTCAACATTTTTCCTCTTTCGGGGAGTGGAATGAAAAAAAAGTAATAGGCACGTTTTTAATACCGCCATTGTCCGCTTTTGCAAAAGGCTCTGTTTGGCTTATTACCTTTTTGCTTTCGTTGACTTTTTGCTAATACATCAGCGCCTTTTGTGGGGCTCTGAATGAGGAAAGAAATATGAAAAGCAGAAAAGTGACTCGCTTCCAGGGACAGAATAAAATTTTACTTATGCATACATCCCCCTTCATCATCAACTTTGAGTGATGACAACAGACCAGACCAGGCCAGGCCAGCCTAGACACCATCACCAAAACCGGGACGTTTCTCCGAACCTGGCCAGACCGTCGCTATTGTCGGGGAGGAGGACAAGGGAATTTGGCCTAGAAACGGGAATAGGTAGAGCCAGACTCGACGAATAAAAGAATAATCGACTGCCTTAAAAGTACGTCGATGATTTGATGTGGTTCATCATAGAGCACAGTGCTTAATGTGTTGTGATAAGAGCATGCTTTTATGTAGAACAGAATGCTTCATCCCCGAAAAAAAATTGGGGGAAATAGTGCGTTCAATAATTAAAATGAGGAATGAGAAGAGAAAGATGGGAAAGTGATTAGAGCAAGTGCGCTTTCCTGATTACGTAAAGTCGCTGATGACGCTGACGAGACTCCGCGGGGAAATCGGCAACATTGGACACACTTTGTGCAGGGAAAGTGCACCACTGAAATCAACGGATCGCGGCAAGACATTTCGTCAGCGTTTCCCTTCCTCTTTGATCAATTAAGCAAATGGAAGGAATGGAATATTTTCCAGTGCCTCACAGTCAGTCACAGACAGGTGGATCGAATTGCTTCATTTGAATAGTGTTGTGAGGCAATCATTGCTGGAATTTTTTTGGCCAGTGGCGATAATGCAGCTCCCCCGTACATTTCCCCGAAGTGCAGTAGGGCTGAAAGTGGGCGAAGGAATTTAATTTTAGCTTTTCTAGTCTGAAAAAAAGGTTCAGGCCTTCGTGTTCCTCCATAATGTTAGGGGAAGGTAAGACTGCCTTTTGGGATGGAAGTCGGGGATACGTTCGATTTTAATTTGATTGACAATGTAAGTGACATTGTATTACTTATCTCCAACTGTTCTTGCTCCGAACATTCGCGTAGTCGATTGACAGCGAGCGAGCATGTGCGTATCTGATGGACAGGAATGAGCTCGATTTTGAGGAATAGGGAGCTCCTCAGCTGAAATTATGCTGACTGACTGACTGTGTTGACTGGGATGGATATGAGGATTGGTTTTGTGGGGAGGATGTTGTTTAGCTAGCAAATTATCAGCCAATAATTTTCCTCTGCTCATCTCGTGAATGTTTTCACTTTGCCTGCGCCTTTTCCAACAGCTACTCGGCCTACTCTAAGGTTATTTTTAGCTCGGCGAAGCGGAAACTGTCAGAATGTGCGTATTTTTTTTTCTCCAGCCTGAACAGATGGACGGGCACGACTCGACATTGGCACGGCCAGGAAATTTATATCCAGCCGAGAAGCAATAGTACTTAGCACTTGTAGTGAATACAGCGGGAGAAGAAAAATAAATAGAGCGGAGCCAACTGACTTTCACAACGTTTGCTGCCGACGATTAAATAAAATTTGGAGTTGGAGTTGGATTGAGGTGGAAGGAGTTGATAAACAGGGACCTACTAAAGCTGCAGCGACATCAAAACATGGGACAGACGGAGTATTTAAGTATGCCAGGCGAAAGTGTAAGTAATGTGCTATATTTGTCCTGGAAATTGGCGACGAGGGAAGGTACACAAACGAGCGGAATCAACTTCCCAGCAAAAAAGTTAAAGTTTCATGGTGGCCATGAAAGGAAACAAAGTTTGTTGCGCTTGTTTTGTTCTGCTTGAGGAAAACACAAACAAAGGAACTTGGCTCCGACGGAAAACTTGATGGAAAATATGGGCGAAAATACACTTACTCCTACAAACAAAAACAAGCTAATTTTTTATTACTCGCATACAGTGCATTAAAAAAAATTCAGCTTTTGGCATACATTTTTTAGAACGACTTTAACCGAAAGTAGTGAAACTGGAAGAGTTTGCGTACAAAAAGGAAGATGATGGAAAGACAAGGCGAGGGAGAATATTTCAAACTTTTACTTTAGTTGCGGGAGATCATATAGAAACTGTTCCCTTCTCTTGTTTTGTTGAAGTCGAACATAATCAAAGAGTCAAGACTTTTTTGGATGGGAAGTCGACTGAAGAAAAATGTGTGCGCTCGAGCTCATCGTCAGCCGGAAACCTAGTGAAAGCAAAGTAATCATGAGATATGAGGAATGGGTTGATTTTAATCATTCCTTAATTTTTTTTGGAGAGTCGTTGTCGTTCCTTGATTTGGAGAGGATTGCAAAAGGAAGGAAATCAACTTGCACTTATTGGGATTCGCGGAAACTTTGCAAAAAAAAAACTATTGTTAACTATGTATTGCTCGATCGCTAATCAAATTGGATCCAGCCAAAGAATACGCCACATAACTAATTGGACGCATGAGTGTTGGAATGGGGATGGTGAAATCTGGAATTTCAACATGAGGCAGCATCAGCATCAAAGCCATAAATGTAAATCATAAATATGGAATAACTAGCTGCGCCTTGATCAAGCTCGAAAGGAAGAGGAAACTACAACTGTATGGCTTTGTTGAAGGTTGATCAAGACGCGGAGAAGAAAGGACATTCCTGGAAACAAGCACATAAATATGTACATGCCTTATTTGGTGGATGCAAATTAGGAAATGCGAAAAACAAAGCAGCAAGTGTTGCAAAAAGTTTGGGAGGCTACGTACAAACGTACTGTATTAAACTTCCGTTTCTCAATCTATCTAGTTTCATCTTTCTTGCTCTTTGTTCCAAGGAAGACTCTGAAAACGATGGAGTTAGAAGATGATGAAGAAAGAAAACTGAGTCTGAGAAAACAATCATGGAGAAGCACTCCTCATGAACATGTATAAGTGAGCTGGATCTCTCCAGGCTGTTTGTCCAAACTTCCAGGAGAAAACTTATTGCTTCTCTGAGTAATTCCTACATGTTAATTATTTCGACTGGTCTAGTTAGGATTGTTTTGCGGGGGCTAGAGAAAATAAAGTTCATCGAGGGCTGCCAGCACCACGCACATTAATGGCATAGGGGAAAAGACAATGGCGAAGGGGAAATTGTGTTTTGTTTCTCCATGGCGGAAGTGAAAATCAGGAATCTGTCTTCTCGCTGTGAAGATTTTTGAAGGAGGACTCTTGAGTACTTACTATAGTAAATGAAGCACGGCAGCTAGGTGCGGATGCAGTACCATAAATCTCAACTTAAGAATCTGGGGTGGTGGTTTACTACTAAATGATGCCCTCAGATGGGATGGGGACAGTTCATTGATTATTGAGCACGGAGAGATAGGACCGGAGCACATGTGGCGTGCCTAAGTGCTCTTGAAAGGAAGGCCTTGATGGCTAACTAGCCGTTTTATATGCACAATGGAAAATCACAGGAATGCTCGTTTCATGCAATGAATGGGCAGTCAACCAGTTAATTAGCTTATATTTAGCTTCCCTTTCCCTCATCAATGGAGACCGAGAGTGAGGTGTTTGTTATTACGGGAAATGGACGAAGTTTAGCCGCATAAAAAAACTTGACTAATCACAAAGTTTAACTTTTCCCCACAAGTTGGTTAGAAAGGCCCTAAGTAGTCATAAATGCTTGTAGGAGTATATGCAGAGCGTAATTCATAGACAAAAAATGTTCTAGTTCCAGTATCTGGAAAAGGCTTCTCAGAGTTTATTGTGTAGTGCATAAAAATTGAATTAACCGGAGGAGGTTGGCAAGTTCCTCCGAGCCAGTCAACATGATTTAGGAATATTTAACTCGGGACAAGAAGTTACTTGAAGCTGGTTTGGTTTTAGTCGAGCGCATTAAATTGTGTACTGTGTCACCCATTCACCACTAATAACTTGCATCATGGCTTGGCATCAGTCCCTAACCGATTTTCTTAACCAACGATACAAACTGCCATTTTTCTGCACCATCGCCGTCACGAATGAGGG
>JAHZNH010002258.1:0-11052 GCA_027744355.1 Tyrannoseira gladiata
CCAATGTTATACAGGGAAACGCGTAGTAGTAAAGTAAAAAACTGCAAATAATATAGCGTGATATGATGATGAATTCTGCAAAACAGTTTCAAGCAATTTTAAAAAATATATTGTATGTGCTGTAGTAGACAGGTACATATGTACGTACATACGTAAGGCTACAGAATTTACCGCGTTATTCGTATTCTAGCCAGAAAGGAGAGGTGAAGATGCTTAAATGAGATCTTCCCCCTTTTTTATCCTTTAAATAAGTAAGTAAAGCAATCATCAATAGTTTAAACTGAAGTGGGTATACCATTGTAGTAGCACTTACTCCAATGAACAATAATATTATTAATAATCTTAATAATTCTTTGTCTCTGCATTAGTGTGCACCATAATAGGATCTAAAAAATATCTAACGACTATGGAGCATCCTCATCATAAGCATCCTGTGGCTTAATATAACGTGATTTCCTTTAAAAAAGCAACTGTAGTGCTGCGGTATTGTGCAGGTGCTCTAACAGTGACAAGACGTAATAGTAGTACATGTGCACATTATCATTTCTGCTCCGGCTTCTGCTCCCACAGACCTATGATACGTGATTTTGCATTAACTCATTCTACTTATCCATGGAATTAAGAAAATAGTGAGGTGAGGTGCTCCGGTTGAAGAAGTCACACGGTAGCCAGTAATTAAGGTGGACTACTCTACTCCTAACCCCAATCCAGTGGAAAAAACGTGATCCAGAACAGTAAAACAAGAGGCGTTCTCAAAAAAAAAATCTTGAAACTTTTGTGGGATTAGAAATGTGCGATGATGGTTTGATAGGAGGACGAGGTCCGAAGGGCGAGAGAAGGAGTCTTAATTCTCCCACAATGGAAACATAATTCTCATCATTAAGTCACACTCCAAATCATCATCATCATCATCATGAGCAGATACCGAGACCAGTCACCAACGCCAAAAAATATCGTGAAGATGGTGGATTAGGAGGATTTAGCTGATTTATGAAAAAAAATCCTCGAGAGGGGGAGAAAAATATACATAGTTTATAATTATATTTTTTCATAGTCTCCTCAGTCAGACTCATTTTTTCTTCTCGTTTTCCCATTCATGGACATGACACCAACAGCAGTGATCGCGTAATAAGCTTTCATGATCCTCACCATCATGATTATTATTATTACGCACGCATCAATAACGAAAAGATAGGACGGGGGACAAAAACGGAGAAGGCGAGAGTACTCCTGACTACTACCTACTCTCCTTTTGTCACTCACTACAACATAAACTTACTTTACTTACTTACTTAATAGCGCCATGCCACAGTAAAATACTAATTTCGCGAAAAAAAGGAAGAGAAGCAGCAGCGGCGAGCGAGCATTATTTTGTGAGCGATCACTCACGGAGCTAGATTCGTCTGGCCTGGCTGGCCAAACCAAAAACCCAAGCGGCTTATAGACCTTCAGTTAGTCATCGCGAAATTATCAATAAGTGAAGACGTTGTGAGTCATACCCTCACAAAAAAATCGAAATTGTTGGTTTTCCTACACACGTACGTTGTCCTCAGGCTAAAATATTTAGACATTAGCTGAATGTGACTGTGTGACTTCATTCATTGAACAGATCATCATCATCCATGATCACACCACACCACCACATTCATCCAAGTAAACTATAGGGATCTTAGCGCCTAGTAGTAATAGTATGCTTAATTGCTCGAGCTTGAGAGTGTCAGTCCAGACTAAACAGTGAAGCAGTCAACTTAAGGAGGAAGTTCAAGAGTTTCATCTCAACACAACACACAAACACTACTGGAATTTGTATGAGTCAATCAACTCGAAAATGTGAAGAATATGAACTCTGCTGGATGATAAAAACTGAAAGTGAAGAAAAATCATACTTACCTGTGATCCAGAATCCAGTGAATCATCAAATCAATCACAGGAAGCGGAAAAGCTGAACAATAGACTTTGTTCCCCATTGTTTCTGATTGGACTGGAGAAAAATATCAGCCCGCGAGTTGTCCCTGCTTTGAAAATGTGAAAAGGAAAATTCGCCCGGAGTCCCAAACACACCCCATTTCATCCCGGTTAAAAGAAATATCTTCTCCAGGAATTTTTATTCGACTGGATAAATTACAAAGTGAGTAAAATTCAAGCCATCAATTTAATTGCAAGTCACGAATAAATAAACAGAGGTCCATCACTCAAAACAAGTAGTTTTTTTTATTTTCGTGGATTGTTTTGAAGTTGAGATAGTCGAAGAGTCGATGTCGAAACGAAACATGTGATCGTGGTTCGTTGAGCAATATTATCTGGCCCGTATAGCAGTACTACTGTTGCTTCGAGAGTGAATGAATTGAATCTGTGGAACTGTGATCCAGTCATTCGACGTGCATTAAGTTGTCGCGCTAATAAACTCTCTCTAGTTTGGAGTTGAATTGTTGATCAAATCAAAGCCAAGGCTGAAGTAAGCAACATATTAATCCTGCTTTTATTACTTACTCGGTTTTTGTAAACTTGAGAATCAAATCAGTTCCATGATCCATCCCACCATCACCATCCAAATCCAGTTTTAACTTTTTGCGTCAGTCAGTCATTAATCGCGGCAGTGTAAGTATTTAGTGGAGAGAGGGAGGAGGAGAGGAATGAATGATGCAAAAATGTTAATACAGTATCATTAAAGTACTTTGATTTAATCGGCCAAGTCAGACTCAATTTAGTTAAATAGTTTTGAGAGATCTTTTTAAAAGAGTTTGTTGATGTTGACGTGCAGTTGGAATAAGGAGACCAGTGAAAAATAATAATTAAAATTGTTTTTGAGTGTCAGATTCGAAAAAAATCGATGGATTTTTAGTTCGCATTTACATTTCTTAGTTCGCCTGCCACACTGATTGATCTCAGCATTAAAAGTTGTTGTTGAATGCTCTCTTCAGTGCCGAGCTGTGCCTTCCAGAAATAAACGTTCCTCCATCCCATCCATCCGTTCCGTTTCCCTGACCATCTATCTATCTTCATCAACGTTCACAGTTTGCTTACTACCGCTTTTTATAATCGTTTGATCAATAAGTGAGAAAAAAAATTATTTAGAACTGATTGATTGAGTTTAAAGATTTCAAGTGAGATACTTTACTCCGAGGAAGTGTGGAGTCACACTAAGGGAACGTGGGCAGGGTCGTTTTGTAATTTTAGGCCGTGACACGTCAGGCCTTTGAAAATTCCCTGTGATTCTTAGTATCTAATTTAATTTATTGCTGTACCAAAATTATATAGATATAACTATGGTGTTATACTCATCGTCAACATCATCGAGGTTTGCTAGTGCGTCGAAATCTTGAAGATTAGTCTCATCCACCGATTTCTAAATTCCAAGGAGGCGTTAGAGGGAAGGTGGGTCCCCCTACCTAAACTACAAAATTTCCTGCGAAAAAAATGTCGCGAATCGTGCTTCAAACGTGCCCCTCCAGAAACCTAATCATGATCTCAAGGCTGCTGCTGATATCCATCCTTGTTCCAGTACTTCTCTGTGGACGGGTAAGTCAAAAATTTTGATTTGATTGAGTACTTTTGTACAATTGTAGCGACTAGGGTAAATGTCCCTCGAGGGATTCATTGAATTCTCAATAATTAAATTATTGTTCTTGGTTTTGGGTCTCCGATTGTGGTGTAGTATCACCACAATACCCACAGTTTATTGTTTTCGAGAATGTCTGACCCAATTCCTACAATTTAATTTTTCGAGGCAATAAAATAATCGTTTTTTTTTGTGGCCAGGAATGAATAGGATAGGATTTTGGTTGTCGTTGGCGTTTCAAAAAGACTCGAAGTTGGAAATTAGAAATGCAGGATTGTTGTCGGGTTCTCTATTGCCATGCCATGTAATTTTCCATGTGTAGGAGGATTTTTTAGATGAACCTGCACAAAACCGCAAATCATATTGATGTGTGCGAGCAAGATCAGGCAAAACATCTAAACCACTATAATTGCTGAAGTGGAAATTGCTAGAATTGGTAATTACATACATGTACAAGCGTCTGTTGGGTAGAATGGGAAATCTGGAAAAATTATATGAGGAAGCATTAATATATTAATATTCATAAGTAAGAAAGTCAACATGAAATCCAAATGTGCACTTCAGCATGACATCTTCGTTTTGATGTGGCATCATCCAAAAAATAATTAGGTATAATAGATAGTAGATTGGGGGTTAAAACTGAAATTATTTTCGCGGAATTGCCACCACTGTTGTAGTATGATCGCGTGCTGTTTACGCATTTGCTCTGACTCGCTCACCTGCACTGTTTTTTATCAACCATGATTCATAAATAATAGGATCATGAGTAATCTCGTTCACGTAATTGTTTTTAATTGCTGATATGATAAAGGCATCATTAATACATTAATATTCATCAGTAAGAAAGTATCATGAAATCCAAGTGTGCACTTCAGCATGACATCTTCGTTTAGATATGGCATCATCATCCAAAAATAATTAGGTATTTATAATAGATAAACCTGAAATTATTTTCACGGAATTGCCACCACTGTTGCAGTATAATCGCGTGCTTTTTACGCATTTACTCTGACTCGCTCACCTGCACTGTTTTTTATCAACCATGATTCATAAATAAGAGGATCATGAGTAATCTCGTTCACGTAATTGTTTTTAATTGCTGATATGATAAAGGCATCACATCACCAGCCTAATAATGTAAATAGAATTGAATAGAAGCCGTTCGAATCGCAGCAGTTTGATTCTGTTTACCAGGTAGATGGTCTTGGTCTGGTTATAAGTTAGAATTTGCTATACTGTAATCAAATGAATCGTGACTTTTGCAACGAACACGTTGAACATGCTAATTTTTAATTGGTGAAACAACTAAAGCTAGAGAGAAAGTATTGGTTTAGGAATGGAATTTTACCTAGTAAAATTTACAACGAAAATTATTTAATTGTGGCATTCTACGCACGTGAGGTTAGACTATAAAATGTGTGAAAAGTACCCATTCCACATACCTAATTATTTGAGAATTCAATGAATCCCTCGAGGGACATTTACCCTAAAGGCATCACATCACCAGCCTAATAATGTAAATAGAATTGAATAGAAGCCGTTCGAATCGCAGCAGTTTGATTCTGTTTACGAGGTAGATGGTCTTGGTCTGGTTATAAGTTAGAATTTGCTATACTGTAATCAAATGAATCGTGACTTTTGCATTGAACACGTTGAACATGCTAATTTTTAATTGGTGAAACAACTAACGCTAGAGAGAAAGTATTGGTTGAGGAATGGAATTTTACCTAGTATTTACAACGAAAATTATTTAATTGTGGCATTCTACGCACGTGAGGTTAGACTATAAAATGTGTGAAAAGTACCCATTCCACATACCTAATTATTTGATGAGCTTCACCCTGCTGGCATACCCACTGCAGAAAGGAGAAATGGGTGTCATTATGTTTAACTTTTAAATAGTCCTCCGCCTTTTTGAGTGGTTAGGTTTGACATTTAGTCCAAGTCCTAAATCTAATGTCTAAGATGTCACCTTTTTTCCTCTTTTAAGTTGATGGATAGAAACAATGTAGAATTATAACCTGATCTTAGGATTGAAATAGAAATAGAACCTGTTCATTTTGAATAAAATATCATAAAAAGCTTAAGATTTATTAATACCTAATCCCGGGTTTGGGTTTAAATAACTGCAATAAATGACCCCGAATGATGCATAAAGTATGTGATTGTGATTAATATGATTAGTGTTGATCATTATGATTTCCCTGTCTGCCCTGCATTGTTTCGAAATCGATATTTCCAGACTAGATATTTGGCGACTGGGCTGACGTTATCCATCGGGTACTTGCGCAACAACTGTTTAAGACATCTTGACTTGTTGTTTTCGTTTTAACACTTTTCGACATATTTGGTCAAGTGATGGACAATATGCGATCTCAATCATTTGTAATGTTTTATGAAGTGCATGATGTGGTGATGATGAGATTCTGTAAAATTATTTTTCCTACACTACCTATTACTTATTGCAGTAGTATGAGTAGTAGTCTAACAGACAAAAAAAACTGTGAAAGGGGATTGAGTTTGTTTGCATTAAGTTGAATGAAAAAGTCGTGTTTTTCTCTTATCATATCATATCACCACATAAATTTAAATATCATCCGAGCTCATTGATGTTGACCGGTACTTGACTTTTTGACTTTCAAAAAATCTTTTGTGCATTTTAGCCCGGGCGCATATCTTTTGTGCGGCTGAACAAAGCGACTGGCTATCGCTGAGCTGTTGATTTTTTTTGATGCGGAATTGTGTATTGTACATCCCAATTCCAGGTTTACATTGCATTTCGGTAGAGAGGGGAATCAATACTATCATTTCATTCTGGCTACATGACTTATTGATGTAATTTCGAATTATCAGAGTTAGAAATCGCCAATAGCATTCATAGTGAGTCATGTAGGGGCGGGTTTTTGGATTTGGAAGCAAGACATTGACATTGTGAAAATTGGGGAAAATTACTAAGCGAATTCGTTTTGATCGGACAAGGGCTGGCTTGGCTAGTAGAAATCGAAGAAATATTATGAGGTCGCCTTCATATTCGCATTCTCCTCGATAATAGAAATGGGAGACGGTTGGAGTTGGAGCGCCATTTACGTTTTACCTGTTGTCGACTTCTCACACAGCCAGCGTCAGCATTATTTAACTCGTGGTAATATTATATTAACTTTCATCTAAATATTTGATGAAATGAAGGCCTTGAAAAATTGAATAGATGGGAAAAATAAGAGCTGGATTACCTATAATATTTATATTTCTTTGCCGATTTTCTCCGTATTCTCTTCGCATTTTTCGTCGTTGGCTTTGGCTTTATGGAATTATGATTGTGAGTGTGACTGATGACTGGCGACATTTGATTCCGGGGGTTTGGTTGTTTGACTCTGCCTAGATATTTTTGGCCTCGCACCGCCTGCATTAGTCATCAAAATTGTTGTGCCCTACTTAAAAATGGAGTTATTTTTTATATCAAATCATTAAATCGTCAATGTGTGTACTCCTTTATAGATGATGGTAGTCAATGCTGGATCATCAGTTTTCGTTTTTTGGATGACACACAGTCAATCGATCAATTTGGATAAGTTAGAGGGCAGACTTAAGCTTCGTTCGATTACTACCCCCGCTCGATTTCCATTTTTCAGTAGTCCTCTTGATAATCTTATGAATCCAAGTCCTGAAGAAATGCTTATTATTTTAGCGAATGCATAATGGTTTGGGCGTTTCGCCCCCGTTTTCAATCGATCCCTCCAACTTCACAATTGTAGATTTAATCGATTCCTCTCAATTTTTATTTGAAAAACTTACCGCAGCACATCCATCCACCCAATTGTTCTGTGAAATTTGGGTTGGTTTGATTAAACTTGGTCGCATGAAAATCAATTGGTCATGACGTTAGAAAGCAGAAATGAACATTGATTTTAGCAAATGAAATAGAGTCATGAGCTCCACAAGCCCAAGAAGCCAAGAACAGGTTCAACCTAAGTTGGTTCCACATTTTCCTCGCACAAAGTTCCAGTATTCCGTGGGAAATTCCAGCGGAGTAGTTAAGTAGTACCTCCGTCCTATCTCGTAGAAGAAAAGAACTTCGAGAAGTTCTGCCAGATAGATACAAGCATGAGCCATCAGCACGGTATTGTTGTTATCAGTTTTATCAGTAAGGAATATTGTATGCATATATGTATGCTATATTATAGCAAGAGCCCTTCCAGCCTAACTAACGGCGAATTTTCGTACCAGTCAAGCCAGTCTGGTAGGGATTACTTACTTAGTAATTTTCGTATTTTGCATTCAGCATACATTACCATTCTAATGCCGACTCTAATGGTTAGGTACTTAAATGTCTATTGCATTGCTCCTATGGTTTGGCCGAACTAAATGAAGGCGGATATTGGATATTTGCAATACTGTATTGCTTTGCAAAAACGGGCGTTTATCCTGGCAGGTGTAGGTTTTTTACTTGCATGTAACGACAGCACAGAAACGACGCAGTAAAAGCTAGCAGCACCGCAAGCGGCAACCTATTTCTTGGCAGGATATAGATTTTGTCATGTTGTCAATTGTCGTTCCTTATCCTAACATTTTCCAGAATTCCTGGGGGGTTGAGCCACTAGCTTGGCGTGATAGGAAAAATCAATCCAAAAAATCAAGTGGAAGTGGAGTGCAAATACAAATACAGCTCGCGGGTATGTAAGTAAAAGTGAGTAGGTATTCAATATTACATACTTTAGTCCAGGAGAGAGCCTAAAGATTAAATTGAGAATAGTCAAATGCTAAAGTCAAGCCAAGCCAATAATGCAATACATACATAAACCTTTTTTCGGTCTCATGTAAGTAATGTAAAAGGAATAGCGGGAGTGTTAATATATTCTGCGCAAATTCTGCTTCAGGATATGATTTTGCAGGTGTTGGACTTACTGAATTATCATTATCTTAATGAAATAAGCTCGCAAATTTTATTTCCCTATATAATGCTGCCATTTAATACATGCGACACTCCTTTTCATATCTGCCCTTTTCATGTTTTGTTCCAGGAATTAAGATTTATGTATTTCAAAGTCATAGGTAAGATTCCACTCAGCAGGACTGATGATTATTGAAGTAGCAAATAATTTTGGAGTGGATAAGCAATCCACTGTGGATTAGGGATTCCTTGACCCTTATATCGAAATGGGGGTGAAATAAAATCGATAAAAAGCATTCTCTCTCAAGTGACACTTGACTTGACATCTTTCTCAGTTTGCCCTGGTGGCGCCACCAATTTTGGAGAATTCGTTTGGTCGCACTTGGAAATGACACGGAGGAATAAAGGAGTTTGAGAAAATAAACCTTTTTTTCAAAGATAGGGAAGATAGTTATGTAACTGGAACATGAAAAGGAGAATCCAGGAACTCGCGAGCTGCTTCCTTACTAAAACGTACTTAATGGCATAATAGCACTTCAGTTCTGGCAATGGTCCAACTTTTACCTTTTCTGGCTTGCTCAATGAATTAATGATTGTGATGTGATGGTGTCTACTAATACTTATCTGCTTCTCTTTTGTTTGTCACATCGCGTTCATCCATTGTTCAGTTACGAGCCATAGGCAGCGGAAGGAAAACTCACTGTCACAGTGTTTTTTTCGCAGAATGGAAGTGTTGTTTTTGGAAGAAATAATAGTCACTAAATTGGATAACACGATGGCAGTTTATGTATTTTTTAAAGGGGAACCTACTCGGGTATTTACTTACGCTTGACATTTGACAAGTTTAATTAAGTAAACTTGAAAAGGCATCTTGTCATGCTCCCTGAAGCATTGAGCACGATACTTGTGACATTGACGCTGTGTATCAATGCATGTATTTAGCCCTAGCTCAGCATCAACAATTACGTAGGTTTTTGTGGAGTCGAATCATTAGAGGAATAGAAGGAGAAGCATTTACATTTATTTATTCAGGGTGGTAGTATATCCGAATTGCGTAAGTCGTGGGGTGGTCTGACGCTTAGAATGTTTAGATATGGTACATGATCTCAAGGCGCTCGCCAATTAAAATTGATTTGCTGCGATGAAGCATGAATATTCACATGTGTGGGTGTTCGGAGAAATTGCTCCTGCTCACTTTGGTGAGTGACGCGTTCATTCATTTCAGCACGAGGCACATGAACCCATTACTCAGATATGAAGAAAACAAGGTTGCATTTTACGGGTTTCGGAAAGCTAGAAATAGATAAATTGTGAAGATCGTAACACGTCTGGCTTGAAATTAGATTATTGGGATGAATCCTATCTGTCCATGAACGTTTACAAATCAGCCCGGAATAGATGTAAACTTAAACTCAAATGCTTACAAACTACGTATCTGATCCACGATCAAAATAGGTTTTCTTCCTTTCCAATCCAACGATTCTGTATTTTCTCCAATTTGGATTTTCGACGCGAGTATATCTTGCCAAGTGTATTTCCTATCAAGGTGAAACCCGGATTTTTCCTAGCTGGAGCTGAAGAAAGTTCCATTTCAAGGGAACATTATAATCGACGTGATATGTGTTGATGTGATGTATCAAAGGGAGTGAAAGCTTTTTGACGTTTTGGTTTGAGCATTAGGATAGTGGAAATAAAAATCGAATTCCGAGGTCAGACTGAAGGTACCTAAATACATGAGTAGAAGTAATACTTAGGAAGGATTTTTTGGTTGCAAAATATTTCTGCATTATATTTCCACAGACTCTGACACTAATGGACGAATTAACATAGGCTCCGCGTAATAAATCAACATCAAACTTCCATTTTCGTGGACAGCACGATATACCCAGTTATTTATTTGCTTACGTAACACCGACGAAATTGTGGCGACGTAGGTACTTCGCTTATTTTTTCGGGAGAAAGCGTGCAACTATTTATTTATATTTTTTTCTGGCGAAAGCACTTTCCAGAAGTGTGAATGTTCCCAAGTGCATTGCTTTAACCTTTCTCTGTCATTCACACAAAATATGTTTGGGTGGATACGTGGTTGGCTAGATTTTCGAGGGATAGCGACTATAGCTTAGTGAGGAAGGAAATAAAAAAAATAGTCTTGGGAAACTCCATTTCATGCTTCATTGCGGTAAACACTATACACAACTCTCACAGTTCGTTTCCAATTTGCAAAGTTACAGAGATTCATGATCTGGAGGTTGTGCAGGTCCTAGTTAGAGGGAATAGGGCGAGGTGAAATTCAGTAAATCAATGTTTATTGGACGGGACCGACTTTTATCAGTGTATGTATTTGTATTGAAGTTTCTTACAATTTATTTTCTGGCTGAAGCTCTAAGATGAAACGCCAATTCAAGAGGGAAAAAATATGCAATATTTTGCTGGTACATGATACGAAATTAATTTTTATTGATGAAATCAATTCTACAGCACATGCCATTGTTAATTTAATTGATAAAGCTGAGTTCCAAGGAAGCACTGACCCAATGTACTTCATGCCTCTTTGTTTGAATGGGATGAACTCAATGAAGATTTTTAAATTGAAGATGAAGTCCGT
>JAHZNH010002259.1:0-11111 GCA_027744355.1 Tyrannoseira gladiata
CATATTTTTGTTTGACATGACTGAAAAAGGATTATTGGGGATGGAATAATTTATGGATGGATGTAACTTTTACAGGATTATGCGAATAGAGAATATGGTAGTTTGACATCAATAAATGGGGAGGAGATTATGTAGCGTACTTAGGTACATAGATGAATCAATGGGGGGATCATGTCCATGGAGGTATTTGAGATGGGGAATGGTGGGTGCACCCATCTATGTACATGTATGCCGCAGTATTGGCTCGTGTATGATCTCGTACTCACTCAAATTTGATCGCCATTATGCTTTTTGCAGTCACAAAATTCAAGTCTGCAGTTTGCACTGCTGTTTAAACATTGATAGCGCTGCTGATTATTTATCAGCCCAAAGTACCTGAAGTTATTATCGCTCTATTCGCTCGTCACTGCTATTCCAAGAGAGTACAAAGTAACTTTTATAGTGAAATTGTACTCCATGCAATAATCCCCGCTCCTGTAAGCGTGCAAATTTAGTGGCTTTGATCATTCGGAAGTTGTTAATTCAATTTTATTTCCTTCCTAGAAGTGTTTTAATATTGAGGGATCTAAATATAAAAAACTTCAGTGTCCATCAAGTAAATACAAACACGAAGGAATTTGATTAGTCCAAATGACGCTTCTGTGAATTTGTGCTGCAATCTAACCCTTTCGGCAGAAATATATATATAACTGACACAGATTTTATTTGTTCGAAACTTCAATGAAAAGCTGGAGGTCACTGCTACCCGAAAAAGTGCCATGAATGTTTGTTCGCTGCCACGTGGCTGAATACAGACGGAGTGGATAAATAGCATGTGAGTAAAAAGTACTCTACAAAGTAGAAATGCTTGCTTAATCCCAAATGCCAACCTATATTAAAATTCATCAAAATCACAGCTCAAGTTTCTATCACTTTTCACACAATAGTAATATTTTTGAAAAAAATGGGGCATTCGCTGCTCCGAAAATCATTGGACTCTGGAATGAGTCAGTGGAAGAGAATAGCCAAGAAGGTGAAAGACAAGCCATTTCTTTGCATGGAAATGCGATTCTTTTCATCCGAACTGATAAATACGTACACTCTCTTTGCTGAATAGCTACAGGAAGTGAAGGAAATATCTATAATTTCAAATTTTCTTTCATGCTCATCCTCCATCTCATCTTTCGAGCTTGCAAATAAATCCATATACACTGTTGCGAGTTTGAGGTTCTTGGGACTGTGAACATTGCAAGTCTAGGAAGAAGGATGTGTCCCACCTACGCTAAAATCATGACTTCACGTCCAAATTGCATTTCCATTGAATTGAATTAATCCACGCTCATTTCTACCTGAAAGGCCTTCGTCGAATCCAATAAGCTAAGCGAGGTGGAAATGGGGAAATGCGATTTCCACACAGAGTCTCATTCCTATTTTTTGATTCACATCGTGAATTAGTTGATGAAATGAAGCCGAAATTTTATTCTCCAAATATTCGATCTCGTCAAACTTCACAGGGAAAAAAATAAAATATCGAGTGAGGGAGCTTCCGCTATCCGAGAATAAAAATTCTGCGGAGCTCGTATTTCTTTTGATCGCATGGAATTTCGTTTTCGGCCTTCACTCCAAAAAATGCATTATTTGCTGGCAAGATAAGTAAACGAAACTAAATAACTGAGAAGTTCCAATGTAGGTACTGAGACTGACGTTTACTTATACTTGCGATTGTGGAACTTTGAGATGAAGAAGGGAAAAAAACTACATAGATCAATGCTACAAGTCTACCCAAACGCAATGCCGGAAAAAACGGAGGCTTTTGGGAGCGGTGGCATGTCTCTGTTTCTATTTATTCCATTCTCGTTAGACTTTTTTCGTAGAAAAAATAAACTTTCGAGTTACTTACTTACTTACTTACTTTGCGGGCTATCTCAAACATCTGAAAAGACGCACGCATCAGCTCGTGCGTCACAAATACCTCATGAAAAATGACTTAAAATAAGTAGAAATCCTTTTGGAAATAAAGCTAAAAAATATCCCGACTTTTTAACGGACTGCGGCCGAACCAATTGATTAAAATTCAGACAAGAAGTAGTGGCCTTCCTCTCCTTTTCATTGGAGGGTGAATCCGTGGAAAATAGTCGAGTGCAAACTAATGTGGTATGAAATGAGTATCATCAAACATTTTACCTCGCTGCTTCCAAGCGAAATCATTATTTTCTATTCATTGCTTGAGCACAAATAAATTCCACTTCTGCGTTTTTCCTACTTCCCCACTCTGTATTCCTTTTTTGCTCGGAATTCTAACTTTACATAAGCTGTCTGGAAAGGGAACAAAAAGAGTTGGAGAAAAGTTCGACAAAGGAGTAGGCTAAAAGTGTGTTGCAAGAAACAGGGAATGTGATGCTTTCGGAGTTGCTCAATGATGCTGTTGCCGATATTGGGAAAAAAGATGATGAATTATTCGACATTAAATATTGTTGAGTTGGGGTACGTAACATCCTCCAGCATTGAAAACAGATGTATTAATGTGTAATGAAGGATATTACTCCCAAGCCTGTCTTTCATCATCATCTCCATGTAGCATTGCCATAGTATTGCTAAAGCGACGAGCTCTTCAATTCCACTTATTTGGCTCGGTTGATTCAAACTGATTTCCTTTCTCCGTGTTTTCTACTCACTCACTCGCTCAAGTCTTCGCTCTAGTTTGCACTCTTGTAGGAAACTTGGAAATACTTGAGAGCTTCCTTCTCGTCTTCTGATGATGGAAGGAAGGAAGGTTGGCGGAATGGAATTACAGCAGTTCCCTGAACTTACGCTGACACGTAAACAATTCGAAGGAGCACGCTCAAGCTCAAGAGAGCTATAAGGCCTATAAGTTCATTATGCTTTTATAGATGCATTCATCAGGCTTGCCCTCAATCCAATCCGATTGCGGGTTTTCGTTTCGTTTCGTTCCATGCCAGTCCAGACACAAAGTGGCTAATCATATCATATCATATCACATCGCAGGAATGAGTCTTTTATCAGTTTTTGCAGAGGCCATGGCTCTGGAAAGGGCCATGTATTTAGTAGTCAAATGAGGTGGCTTGTAGTTGTATAACCTTGAAACGTACAGGGAGGATGCGATGAATGATATGGTATGGAGATTCTTTTTTTTATTCCGGGATCTTACATTGATTCGATCTCCGGCCTGTGATGCAATTACCTCTCAAATGTAACAAGTCAAATGGACCGCGCTCACTGGGCTTAATGTATTCGCTCGACTTTCGTACGACGGGTTAATTCAATCACATCAGATGTAATCAGTCATCATATCATCATGTTATGTTTTCCTGGTTTGGGGTTTCTGTTTCCTCCATTCAGTATATTTTTTTATAGAAACATGCAACCACTGATTCAATATTTGTTATTAATTATAGAAATATACGGGGAGAGGTGGAGGTTGTACTTTATTTATTTTCCAATAAGAATTTATGCCACAAAATATCTTTGTTAGTGGAGCCTTGTCATTTGAAAGTGAAATTAGTATTTGGTTGAACTTACATATTTGCAGTTGAAATTGCGATGCATGGCCATGGGCGGATCATTTGAGAGAAACAACATATTTTGATCGCGTTCGTCTAGCTCACGCACGCATCATTTATAAAAAAAAAGTTGGTAATAAGGCCCGCAGCACTGAATATTATTAAGGGGATCATTGATATGTCACATTAGAGGCAACCATGCATAACACGGGTAGCGACTTCATATTATTAATATTTTACTTATACATGATGATGATATACAAATTCAAAGAAGAGCTTTCGTGGTTATGAAAGCACAAAAGTTTGCGTAGGTAGTTGGTATCGGCATCGGCAAGCAATAATCCATTTTTTTCATGGAAGCATGTAAGTATATTTATAATTCGCTGTGCCTTACATCATATCACGGAGAGCGCAAGACCTAAAAGCGTATTAAGGCTTGTGGACATCAAAGGGGAAAAAACTGGTCATGACATTTTTCAATTCCAGCCGATGAAGTGAAGCAGAAAATCCTATTAATTAAAATGTTCTGCCTTGACAATCCTGCGATTCTGTGAAGCCTCGTGCCTCGATCTTTGTCATTTGGGAAGGCTTATACTGGTTTCCGGGAAATCGGGATCGATCAGAGGGAAACCTGTTTTCCCCTTCTCAAGGCGTACTTATTGTCGCTATTTTCCGATATGATGTAGAAATACAGGTAAGATGGAGATGTACTCCAGTAGTACTACCTGATGGAGTTCCGCCCGGGAAGGAAAAGTCAGAGAGGCGAAATCAACTGGGGGAAATTAGGTGTGACGACAGTACAATTGCGATGGCGAATCTCCGGAGGGAGATGGAAAACTCAATGGAATAAGCATAAGAAGAACATTTNTTCCGATATGATGTAGAAATACAGGTAAGATGGAGATGTACTCCAGTAGTACTACCTGATGGAGTTCCGCCCGGGAAGGAAAAGTCAGAGAGGCGAAATCAACTGGGGGAAATTAGGTGTGACGACAGTACAATTGCGATGGCGAATCTCCGGAGGGAGATGGAAAACTCAATGGAATAAGCATAAGAAGAACATTTTATTCTTCATATAGAAGCGAGTCTCTTCCTTCCAATCCAAATCCAATCCAGAGAGGTTGGATGGGTTACAGTTTACAGTCGCATCCAACTCACTCAAAAACGCTATGAGCGCGCTTATAACCTTGGCCTTGCTTTCTTTAAGACGCATAAAGCAAAGTCTGAGAGTGTTGTGTCGACACACTCACATGATTGGAACATTGGAAGGTACAACACAACACAGAATGAGGAGATCATGATTATTCATCAGGATGCAGTGTGGGCCAACAGAAAAACATTTTTTTGGAGGGTGATAGAGCCACCTCACGTTAAGTATATGCGTTGGCCAAATTTCCCATGAAATCTCCACCGAAAAAAATGAGCACAGTCAAAATGCTGAATAATTGAGAATAAATATTGTATAAATTAAAGACCGACTGTGGGTGTTTGAATCGGGAAAAAACTTGATTTATCGTGGGCTTGACTGCCGAAGTTGAGTCAGGAAAAACGAATCGAGATATCGCTGGCATTGGCATTGGCATCATTCCTTGCCTTCAATAATGCATCAAAGCAACAAAAAAAACACAGACAGCGAAAAAGCTTCTATGACTGTTTGGGTGGTTGGTTGGTTGGTGTTGGTGCTCGGGGCAACACGCGAATCCAATTTGCCTACCATGAAGTGCTGATGATGATGAAAATGAAGTTCTTTTGTTTTCTACTTGTAGTGACATTCACGAAGGGGGTACAATGGTAGAATTAAATAAGAGATGACATCTGACGAAATATTTTAAGTTTGTGATCATATCAGATTTCTTTGATTCACACAGGTGTAAGTTATGGTGTATGCTAGGCTCAGAAAATGAGATCCTCATAACCCCCACTGGCTTTTTGCATCGGATGGAAATAATTTACGTGCAAATAAATGCATTGCATAATTTAAAGATCAAGGCTTCGGGTGGTGCCAGGCGGTATTTGTTATAAACAACGGTCGCATCTTGATTTTCTCCCCTAACCTAAACAAAAACCGGAAGGAAGTATGCATCCTGGGCAGATGCTCAGTTTTGGAATCATATATGGAGGATTCCAAATTACCAAAAACGGAGGTCGATTATTTACTTGCTCTTGAAAACTCCAGTTTCCGGCACTCTGCTGGTTATTGCTCTTACCTGAAAAATCTGTACTTGAGCTTCGATTTGCATGGTAACGTTCGGCAAAAATGTTATGCAGAAAACTGAAGAGATGCTTCTGCTATATAGAAATATAAAATGCCAATTATGATTTCAAATTGATCAAATAAACTTGTTCTTTCAGTCGTCCGTTTTGCATGATTCGAAAGTGACTGAAGTTGTCAAATTAGCCCAATCAATTTCTCTCGTAAGTGCAATGACAGAAAGTGAACTTGTATACAGATCCACTTATTTACTTATCAATGAAAATTTTGCGAATAAGTAGGTGCTCGAAAATGTAACCAGAATGGGTGCTGTCACCATTAAAAACATGCAAGCATTAGGCATATGGAAGAACATTTTAAAGAATATAAGGCATATGTAGTGCCGGTGACATTACTTAACATTCAACTCTCATCATTAACACAAAAGTTTATTTGGTATTAACCTCTTCACCTTTCGAGGGGTATCTTAATTACGGGTTTATAATTATGATGAGGTGACTCCATTTTATCATAACTTAAGTTGACCGAAGTAACTAATTATTTTCAACTTTTCCACCGGGATTAACTTTTCAAGTTTCAAAGATCCAGAAGAACAATATGAGAAGCACATCATCTCATCACTGTCATCACCATCATCACCTCAAGACTACAAGTAGAAAAGAACTAGTGTTAGAATAGATACCAAAACTTCTGCATAAACCTTCACTTAAATACTCTCCTGATCTTTCGTCTGAATGATGATTGCGAAAATATGCATAAAAATCCGGCATAAACTGCCTAAATGTGAGTAGTAGTAGTGGTGGTAGTGGTGGTCTGTTTCTCACTTCTTCAAAGAGACTGTTTGAGGGCATAACATTTTCATCATTTATTATTATTATCACATCAGGAGATTTCAATTCGCAAATTGTACCATCATAACATCACCAAACATGCAGTGCTCATATTTATTCCATTCGTTCTCTGCTGCTTCAGAGATCAAAGGCAGCAGCGGACCCCATTCGCGTTCGACTGATATTAATTTTTTACTTCTGTGATGATTCATGGTGGTTACGTTACATATTACGAGACCACAGACTGAGAATTACGGAGAATGCTTCAAGTGAGAGGAGCAAAGAAAGATAAAACACGACTTCGATTTCTTCTGCTTCACATAGGTATATTGCATTGCCTCACCTTATATTGTTAATCTCCAATATGAAGGCTGGCCCAACTACGAATGAGCTGTAGTCAAACGTCAAGGGATGCGAATAGCAAGAGGGAGAGAGTTACATGTTAGGTTTTCTAGTTTCTTTCATGATAAATCAAAATTCCGTTGGCCATCCCAGTGTTAAAAGTAAAATTGACAAAAATCGACAGTTGATCATGCGAATTCATCACATTACAAGCAGCCACCAGCTAGCTACCAGTTCATAGTAGTGAAAAGGCACTTTTGCTCGCAATGGCAAAGGCGTTGATAACGATAATGCGATGTTTGATGCATGAAGGCAAAGGCCATGGCGACTATCCCCAGCGAAGCTACGTTCATTCCCCATCAGACTCATAATTTTCGGTAAACAAACCTTAAATTGTCATGGTAGTTATTTACCTAAGCGACATTCCAGTGGCTTCGTTTTCAATAAAACCATGTTGATGGTGGGGAGAGAAAACAGGAAAACGAACGAATTTGGAAAATTGAGAAAGTGAGCAAGGAACTTGACGTCATTTTTTAGTCCTTCACTCCTCCGTGCGAGCACGTACATTAGATATGCATTGACAAAGCACTAAAATATTGACCAAGAGCTAACTTGCTAACTATATGTATATCTATGCATTAAATCATCATGTGTGTATAGGCATTAATAAAGAGAGCATTAAAAAGTGGCTGATTTGCTTCTTCATCTCTATCATCCTTTGCAAAACTTTTTTTTGTGTTTGATCTTCTATTATGCGCTCCCTTCTTCTAATGTAATGCCTTTGATGAGCCTTGTGTCCATTCGACGGAGGTCCACGTGACAGGGGATTACAAATCCTCTGATAAATAAACAGAGAGAGAATTACATACACGGATGGACAAGAACTGTTCTTGTGATGTTTCTTTCCGGCTTTTCATTCGTGTAGCACTTAAATTTAATAAGGCCTTATACGAGGGAAAATCTCATAAAACTGGGTGCTATCGCCATTTCTCATTATTGTATTTGTGATGTTCCTCAAAGCATTATTTATGTTCCCCTGAACAAAGATCCGGACAACAAACAAGCCAACAGGAACGAAAAATGTATGATGACAGGATAAAAAAAACTTTCAAACGGAGGAAAGAGGCTTTTGCGAGAATTTCTCTGTGTGTACCTCTTTCTCTCTATTAGGTGCACTAGCTGAAAATAAAAAGCGGATCTGGCTTTCTTAAGAGAAAACAGTTACCTACGTCATAGGCCGATCTTAGATTTTCCAGAGACTGAGCAAAACAAAGATGAAAGGAGGAAAGAGAGCTTGAAGGAAGAGAATCAAAAAAAGAAATAAGTATAGACGTGGACCTCCGTCGAATGGACACAAGGCTCATCAAAGGCATTACATTAGAAGAAGGGAGCGCATAATAGAAGATCAAACACAAAAAAAAGTTTTGCAAAGGATGATAGAGAGCTTGAAGGAAGAGAATCAAAAAAAGAAATAAGTATAGGTGGACATTAGACCGTTACGGAAGTACTTCTTCATGACCTCCATTAGAAATTCCTAGTGTGTATTTTCAATCTCGCTCTTTTTTACAACTCGCAGGAGAGTAAAAAAATCGTAACATCCGCCAGGAAATGCATGTAAAAAACCACTCGAGCAAATATGTGAAGGACAAAAGTCACCCCTTGTCAAGGAAAAACTTTGGCTTCGATGGCTGGAATTCTGCGATAATATTTGAGAAGACTGGATAATAATAACAATGCGTTTTTTCGAGGAATTTTGCTTGCCAGCTAGAGTGCTGGATTTTTGAAGCTATTTAGTGAATATCGGTATGTTGTGGCGGAGAAAGTTGCGGTTGGCAATGACGGTTTATTGACAGCTATTTCATGCATAGCCTCCCAATATTGAAATGATAAATATCATAGACCCATTTTATAAATCATTCGACTCGCATCGAATAATTGAGTAAACTCGTAAAATGTGCGAGGTAAATATTTGTTTTGCATTAAAAGTTTGCATATGGACGGGAATGGAATAAGTCAGAGAGACTTTATTTTTACCATACATCCATAAAGGCGAGTCTGCGAAAGTTCGGATTTCGAAGGCGTGCTCAGGCTCATACTCATGCTTATCGTTTGGAATATGGTGCAGCCACGGTAATCGAGAGCCCAGGCAAGAGCACGAACGAGCCGTCGTCGTCCTCACCATCACCATCATCTTCACGAGGAGAACGCACCAACGCTTTTATAGTTTGTCTTCTTACTTACTTTTGCCGGTGAGCGTGAATTGTGATGACAATATTTTTAGGCTGTAAGTAACGTACATGTGTGCAACATATCGTATCGTGAGCTGCATTGAGCTTGCTTACGATTAGGAAAAATGAGTGGTTGGTTGGAGAGGCAAAGGCTGAAAGTAAACCATTTTCATGTGCTTATAAGCGAAAAAAAATTGTGAATATATGAGTAGTTTCACCAACTCGTCAATAATTCCCAAGGTTAAACTCCGCGAGCAATGGCAAACCCCTATTTATTTGTTGGGATGGGATATAATGCTGCGAATTCGCAAAAAAACTTGTACTTTTCTTTCTCGCAAAAGTTTGGTGTGGGGCGAAGCAAGATGCTACGAGAAGCGTGGCCGGGAAATCGCATAAGTAAAATACAAGTTTCCTCCTCAAAGTTTTGCTAACCACCACCGATTGTTTTGTAACCAAAACATAATTTCGAGAAGGAAACTCTAGTAGTTTAAGAAGCAAAACAAACTTTCTTTCCCGTGCTCGCTCGCTCGAGTCGCTCGGTCGGTGGGAATGATGTGCATTTGAAGGAAATGCGCCGTGCTCAGACTCTCAGACAGGATTAAAGAAAATTTCTGGGTATTTTAGTAATATTCCCAACATCATGATCTTTGGAGTTTGATGACGTTTGCACAAGTAGAGCTGACATTGATGATGAGTGGTACATTATTTTTGCTGTGTCACATTTCCATAATGATAATGATGTGAAACTGGTAACTAAAATGAGGAAATGCATCTATACAGTTAAATTAGGATAGAATTTTATATGAATGTATTTAGCTCTAAATTCCCTACAGCGTATAAATAATTACAGGTCAAATCTGACAGACTAACAAACAGGGTTAGCAAAAACAAAAATATTCATCAGACTTTAATAATTTAACAATATATAGTACAAAACATGGTATTAGACAAGGTGCTATTCAATTTTGGATGTGCGCCGGTAAAATCATTACTTTAGAGCATAGATTCTTACTGCTTTCTTTTGTTCTCTTCATGGAAGCAGGTTGCCTTTAAAAAAATCCATAAGGAAATCTGTTGTGAAGAGCGCATACGACATGAAACTTTCACTAGGTTTTTCCTGGGAGAGGCCTCAAGCCTCCTTGATCTTTCAGTCTATTGTGTCCGTCAAAAGTTTTTTCTTTGCATACTAACCTCTAAGAAATGCACATTTTGTTAGAACAAGTATGAGATGAAAATGTATTTATTTAATTAGGAAACCTTGAATTCAATCATCCATTTTGTTAATTCAAACTACAGCTAATGAAAATTAGAGCAGTCCAGCGAATTACGCTATTATCGCTTTCCATCACAAAAGATCGTTCCCAATTGGCCGCAGTAAATTTGCTAAATATTGCATGCTAAAATGTGATAAATGCTTAGAAATTAGAGGAGGAAGGAATACTTTGCGAAGACAGTAAAAAAGCAACGGTACACAGATTATCACTTTAAAAAAAAAATACATTAGTGCGGTGCAAGTGGATTCGACATCGCAAAGCAGTAGGCTGCATATTGGTCAATGGTCAAGTAAAAAGAATCATTTTCCTCCACATACATGAAGTAAAGGAGGAAAAGGGATCTGAAACCAATAGACAATTTGCAGGAGGAAAGTGTGTGGTGCCAGCGTGTCTGACTGGTGATCATAACTAAGTCGCTATCTCTATCCTCTTCCGCACTTCCTCTCGCTCATGATATGCGCTTGTACAATTAAAGTCTTCGAGAGAAGGAGAAGACGAGCTAAATAGCTGCTGGTATATAGTGGTGTCGTTGTGTACTGTGCGATAAAGATGGCTTTCAATTTTTTGAGCAACTTCCGCAGGCACTTGCTTACGAGATTTTAGTAGTAATAAAAATGAAGCATGACAGAATGGAAATCATTCACTACGATTCTCGCAAGGGCCTTGCCGTCCCATGTTTATGCTTGACTCGCCAAATTCTTAATTTGCAATACGCGTGAAGAAAC
>JAHZNH010002260.1:0-12435 GCA_027744355.1 Tyrannoseira gladiata
CCACATTTCAACTTCAAAACTTTATTCCCATGCATGCGAGACCTGTCCAAACAGGTAAACGCTCAGATGACTTTCTCATTAGCTCAATTATTAAGGGGAAGGAACGTGTGACATTTTCCTGGGAAATAATAGCCCTTTCAAGATAAAAAAAAAGTGTCAGAAAATTATCCTCGCCAGAAGGGGAAGCTTGGCTGGGGAGCTTCTATTCAAGTGGGATAGCTAAATATGCAAATGGCTAAATTTTACTCAAAAGCAATTTACAAAAAACTTGACCTAGAACAAGGGAGAAGATGCGAAAACGGACTGCTAACGAGGGAGAAAGGGGAATGGGATTGTAGAGTACATTTGCATTCCTTCGACTTGTCCAACATCCTGAAAGAATGGCCTCTAAAAAAGGGGGAGAATCATATGAAAGGGGGAATTCGCATCTCCGTTTCTGCATACTAAACAGGGAGAAATTTTAATCTCCATTCAAGGTTCTTGGAGCGTGGGGGTGAACGGATTATTTTTTCTGGGATTTTTCTAAACAGAACACAACACAGGACAAAAACTGCACAAGGTAATACATTACGTCAAATTGTCAATTTTGTTGGCATATATTCGCTATTTCGTTTTTAGGAGAGGGGTTCATCGAGAAATCGCCGATTTCTTGTCGTAGCGTTCATAGCGAGTCCCACTCATGTCACGAAATGCCATTTGTAGGTAAATACTACTTACATAATGCGTTCCTCAAAACAAAATTGAGATGGAAGGAGTTTGAACGCAAAGATTTCAAATGCAAAATTTAAGCTCATGTGACGTGATGTGATGCCATTTACATGGTCGCTGATCAAAGGCTTATCGCAAATTATCTGATTGCAACTGAGGAGCGTGGAATTTTTTTCCATTCCACCAATTTACATATGAGTTGGGGGAAAAGAAGAGTACTCGAAAGTTAAAAGGTCGCTGAGAGTGACATGAGTTTACAAGGACTTTGTAAAAGTTTTCTTAGAAGTGATAAGGATACTTGTGCACCTATTTACTAGGCTCGCGCATTTAAAGTACTTAAGTACATACATAAATACATAAGTTGATATTCATGAAGGATGTACTCTGCTTAAAAGAGCAGAATAACTTTGTTGGATTTCTTAAGATTATGATGGAAGCGACATAAGCACTACACTACCCCTCCACGAAAAAAATGACGGGTTGGTATGATGATAAGAGAGGAGACGGACGCCGAGGTCAAAAAATCAAGCTATCACTTATACAGCATAATAAATAATGAAAATAGTTGTTATTGACGTCGGCCTCTCTGATTGAAAGAAATTTAAGAGTAGCTGACTACACAGGAATAAATCATTCACTCTCCTGGAAAATCTTTCCATCCAGCAGAAATTGCTCATGTGACGTGTCTGAATCCTCTTTGGAAACTTGAGCTCCTTTTTTTCAAAAAAAAAAGTAACCCTGACACAAGAAATCCATCGCAAAAAAATTACAGATAGAGATCACTTGAGAAATCTTCAAATACAACTTCCTGCGAAAATAAATAATGAAAATAGTTGTTATTGACGTCGGCCTCTCTGATTGAAAGAAATTTAAGAGTAGCTGACTACACAGGAATAAATCATACACTCTCCTGGAAAATCTTTCCATCAAGGAGAAATTGCTCATGTGACGTGTCTGAATCCTCTTTGGAAACTTGAGCTCCTTTTTTTTTTAAAAAAAAGTAACCCTGACACAAAAAATCAATCGCAAAAAAATTACAGATAGAGATCACTTGAGAAATCTTCAAATACAACTTCCTGCGAGGAAAAGTTACCTTGCTCGGTTTTCTCAGAATCGAGGATCAAAATGAGTCTGCGTTGTCTGGGAGCAATTCTTCAATGCTCTTCAATCAATAAAATAAGTAGTTGCATGCAATTGGATCACCAGTACCTTTCCGTCCGGGTCGGTTTAAAAATGCATGTGATTTTCTTCCAAGAATAGCAAGAGTAATGAAATTCCAGTGAATCAATATTGCTCAACATTTTCTCCACGGGATATGAAGCACATGAATGTTTAAGTACAGCTGGGTGACTTAATATTATCGATTGCACTAAATAGTACTTTAAGGAAAATGTTGAACACGGTGTTGCGAAATAAGGGTGGAAAATTATACACAAGATTGACAACTTTAGACGACTCTATAGATAGCATCGACCCATCAAAGTCGAGTCTGCCGTCATATCACTGTCCGAGCTATTGCAGCAGCAGACACAAGCAAAACTTATCGGAGGGGGCTGATGCATGTACCTCACACAGAACATGTGTGACCTTTTACCTCACATGGGCGAACATGAGAGCGAAAGCTAAAGAATTGACTCAAAGTCATAGGCATCAACTGCAAACATTAATTGCTTAGGGTGAGCTCAGGCAGATAAATAGATGGACGAAATTATGGTGAACCCCCAATTTTTGCGGTAATACGTAATGAACTTAAGCCTCTTTGGTCTGGGCAAGTGAACCAGAAAATATAACTTGATCGAGTTGCTCATTACCCCCACCGACCATATCTTCGTAATAATATTTTTTGGCTGAATCCCAATAACTCCCAAAATTACTGGGAAGGTAGGAATAACGCAGTAATTCTTTTTTTCGTTATGACACAATGGGGAGTTATAGTGGTCAAAATAGAAACAAACTGTATAAGTAATTATGCGTTTGGGAACGCAGCGAAGCGATGAATTATTGTCATGGTCATCAAAAAATTAGGGGCGATTAGCAGCCACAGTGGAACTTACACCTGTGCACAGCGCCAGAGTGAGGGCGAGTTATGAGCTGTATAACCTGAATATTGGCAAAGTGGCGTGATAAACTTGTGTGTAAGCAGTTTAATGGACAGCATTAGAGAATGAAATCATAAGACAAAGGCCAGGCCCGACAGATATGGAAGATGGCCAAGAGAAGGGGGAAGGCGTGAAATAATAGTTTCTTATTAAAGACAGCCAGTCATTACAACGCAGCGAAGCGATGAATTATTGTCATGGTCATCAAAAAATTAGGGGCGATTAGCAGCCACAGTGGAACTTACACCTGTGCACAGCGCCAGAGTGAGGGGAGTTATGAGCTGTATAACCTGAATATTGGCAAAGTGGCGTGATAAACTTATGTGTAAGCAATTTAATGGACAGCATTAGAGAATGAAATCATAAGACAAAGGCCAGACCCGACAGATATGGAAGATGGCCAAGAGAAGGGGGAAGGCGTGAAATAATAGTTTCTTATTAAAGACAGCCAGTCATTACTCTCCTGCGCTTATGAAGCCTGGCAGCGGGAGAGCAGCGTGTACTAACTAGCAAGCTCACTTCACTTCACAGACGCCTTCAAATCCCTCACTTTGTCGACTCCATAAATGTCTTGCAAGCAATCATTCCATTCGTAATGGTAGAAGCCATATGAAATTTACGGGATGGTGGATTTAAACGAGAGGAAGAAGAAAAAGGTGGTAGGTTGCTCCCATGGATTATTCTTCCTAATAAAAATTGTATTAGTGACATTAAATTTAATGCGGATAATAAACCCACATTTTCCATGATCAATTTCCCCTGTTTCACTTTCACCCCGAGTGATGAGCTCCATGACAAAAATTCTACTTTGGCATGCGACCATGGGAAATTTGGGGGGAAATATCTATCTATACACATGGAAAATGAGCCACTCTCCTGGATACGGTTACGCCTCTCCCTTCGAAAAAAAATTACTCACTGAAAAGAGGTCACCCCATTGGGGAGACCCGATTCTCGCAGAATAAAAGGCTTAACGTAGGAGTGAGGGTGGTAATTTTCGACGAGATGGGCCCATATCAGGAGCTCATTCTATATCGCATCTCTCACGAAAACATCATTAAAGTCCCATGAATTGGATTGGAGTTTGAACCTGAAGTCAGGCAAAGTACATAATAGGATATATGCTTCACTTCGTTGGAGCTACTAGTGGAGCCAATTCGTTATTCCACTAATTCCCACTGTCAATGAGCTTGAGAAGGATGAGGTGTCTTGCAAAAGGAAATGCCAAAACATTTCACTCGCCTCAGAGTGATTTCACTTGACACTTGATTGCATCTTTTCTCATTTTCCCGTGATGTTTTGACAAGGGGGATTTCTTGCAAATGGAAGATTTCCCTAGGAAGTAAATATGAATATGCAGGAACAAACTTGTGGATTTTGACATCTTAAAAGCGCTCCTTCACAGGATGTATGTGTACTTAATTATTTGAAATTATTGATTCTATCACATTGAGTGGCACTTTCACATCATTCATAACTTAAATATACAGATAAATATAAGGATACAATTTTATCCCACTCCGCCTTTGCAAGAAACCAGTTGGCGTAATTCTTGATTGAGTCCTTCCGGATTGTTCGTTGGGGCAATATGAAACATTCAAAAATGCATGAGGAAATGCAGAGAAAGGAACGAGGAAAGTACTCAAGATGAAATGCAGGCTAGCACTTTTCCATTGGTGCCGGGGACATTGGGAACACGCGCAAGATAATAAAATTCATATCATGCAGAATTGCACATATTCGCAATTTTTCATTCTAGAATGTAGTGTCAAGAACAAAGGACATTCTGCTGGAATGATACTCTTATGACCCTCGAAAAGCAAGCACGTCCAATGCATTTGTGTAGGCAAATGTTCACAGTGAACATTTGCCTACACAAATGCATTGGACGTGCTTGCTTTTCGAGGGTCATAAGAGTATCATTCCAGCAGAATGTCCTTTGTTCTTGACACTACATTCTAGAATGAAAAATTGCGAATGTGTGCAATTCTGCATGATATGAATTTTATTATCTTGCGCGTGTTCCCAATGTCCCCGGCACCAATAGAAAAGTGCTGGCCTGCATTTTATCTTGAGTACTTTCCTCGTTCCTTTCTCTGCATTTCCTCATGCATTTTTGAATGTTTCATATTGCCCCAACGAACAATGCGGAAGGGCTCAATCAAGAATTGCGCCATAACTGGTTTCTTGCAAAGGCGGAGTGGAGTCAAGTCAAAGGAGGAGGAGAACTGTTGATTTTAGTGCTATTTAGAACAAACAGTGCTCTGGCCATTGGGAGCATTTCGGATTGTTCGGTCGGTGAATGCCCCCGCAAAACAATGCATTGGATTGGAAGTCCGTTGGCTTCGACTGAACATTGATGTGAGTGGTGGTGGGAGAAATGAGGAAGAAATTTGGCGAGTCGGACAGGGCTCGTGTTAACACTCGGCATTAAATTATATCTTTCTCCTTGGTTATGAATGCATTACCAAAATATATTCACGAAATATATCACTCCGCTGTTTCAGCAAATTCGGCCGTGTTTCCGCCATTTCAAATGTTCGGGTTCAAATCATTACGTTTCCCTTTCCTACATGAAATACCTACCTATTTGTTCTGCCTCATATTGAAAGAGCTCATGAACGAGCTCTTTCAGTGCAAGCCTTGAGAACTATGACGGTGTTCAAATTTACAACATGCGCACAACTATAATTGCTTATCAATTTTCTTTTACCTGCTGATGATGATGACCACTCAATCATGCATCGAAACAACGAGGAAGGACGCTAATGACTCCAAAAATAGTTCGATTTTTTTCCATGGACAAAAATATACTGTTCCGCCTATGAGCGAAATTGATCGCCATGTAAAGAATGGGTGCGTAGGTAGAGCACAAATAAAACTTTTCTATCGTGTGGGAAGAGGTGTTTGTTTCAGTCTTCATTAGGGCCAGTGGTATCAAATGTACACAAAATCGGTAAAGTTCAGTCCATGCTTCAAGGGCTGGGAAAAAACGGTGGAAGGAATTTAATTATGTAAACAATCCGCAAAGAGGCCTGAATGGACGAGTTAATGATGCTGCCCTGTTTTCCAAAAACTCTGGGTGAAATTTCATCAGACTAAGATCCCAAATTGCGTTCGTATTCATCCACCAAGCAAAATCCTAACACTCTGGGGATTCTATTGTAAATTAACGCCATTGTATCGGGCAACCTAATGAGGCGATGAATATTCTATAATTACTTGCGTCATTGTGTTGGTGGCATTATGTTTACTAGTGCCTGTCGAGAGTGTCAGCAAAAAATAACAATGTTTTTTATTTACCCTTCAAAGCAATCAAAACCATATAGCAAGATTGGACGCAAAACAATTGAGCGCCAACGAGTTTCCTTACGCTTGGTCGTGAGGAGGCCTCTTTTTTGCAAAAGAATCCATCAAAGTCTCACTCATGCCTTTTACAGCACGCCAACTCAACTTAAGTGTTTTTTTTTCTTTTGAAGCACGGAAACTATTTTGAAATGGAGTATGTTAATAATTGATAAGCCTATTATTGCCTTACGCACGATGACTCCAGCGAGTGATTATTGGACAGCCGTCGTAAAAAATGGCAAGCCAAAATGAATGTGGTGCGGTATATAGTAGGCGTACGTTTGATAGCAATAACGTACCTTTCACTCACTGAATTTGAGTAAATAATACTCAAATTTGGATTGAAATGAGAATTCTTCAGTATTCAGTAGGTTTTTTTTGGAATAGAATGTCGTGTCCAATGTCGCAATGTCGTGATATTCAAAAACACGTATACGTACCTGCCGTCCACACACAAGGAAATATGTCAAAACTGTGAGTGTCCCGAGTTGTGTCTATTCATAGACCCGGGAAGAGATTACCACCGATGCCATGCAATATTGCAATGCTCTGGTCACTCAAACTGCTTTATTTGGTCCTACTTAACTTATTGCTGGAAAGTTTAAGCGCACTTGTCTCTGTCTCATGTGCTATTAGTCCTTCGTTTGGAACTAAACTCTGATGGTAGGTAGCACTAACTCATCTTTTAGTGGGCCGCAACAACAACGACAAAAAAATCCATGCATTTTTCATGAACGTGGCTCCAGGCGAGGAAAGGGTTTTTCCTTACTCGTGCGGCAAAGCAAGCACCGTGCTTTTTTGACCAACAAAGCTTCAAAAGAAACAGATGGAATTGGGTGGATGGATTGAGGGTTGGTTGCCTGGCTGGACGTTACATAAAGGTTTTTTTGCGAATGCAAAGGAATTGGCCGAAGTTCATGAATGCCAATAAAAATATGATAGGAATGGCGGAGTGTAGTATGCGTGCAAAAACACTTTCTTGTCCGTTTCTGCATGACTCGGGCAAGCGTGCAGAATATGTTGCAAAGGAAATTATGGATATTATTACACTTTGGTGAGATATGCTGCCGCTGCGGCAGTAATAGTAGTAGTAGTAGTATTATGAGTACTACTTCACTACGACGGCACACACTAATCAAGAAGCATGGGAGAAATGAGTTCTGCCAAGTTATGGAATATCCACGATGGAGTAATAGTAGTAATACTCCACATGAAAAATATATCACGGCTCTTTTTCTTAAAGGGTTCAATAAGTAAGAAGGATTGTATTGATTTTTCTAAAATATTCAGAAGCGTGTGTTTTTTTCTTGCATGTTTAAATTCAGTAAAATCTGGTACAAATGGTGGAAGGGAGTGAAGAAATATTCCTTGTTTCTAGGCCTTTATGAAGGAATTTTTTTTGCCTTTCTGATTTGAATTATGTATGATTTACAAAGATGATGATGACATTTCCGGCTTCTCGCTCCGAGGATTCGTATGCAGAGCATGAAGAAATTGTGAAAAATTGGACAGAAATAAGCCCGAAGACTTTTCCATTGCCATATGTATGTGATTCCCTTTAAACTGTAGTTTGCACATCCTTACACACGTGCTCTTTAACAACTTTTAGATTGAGATAAAAGGTTGCATGCAGGAATGCTCGTACTGATGCATAAGTAGATAGATATGTAGCCCAACGTGTTTTTCTTTTCTTTCCATTCCAGAATCCGAAAAAAATTACACAATGCTCTTCTCGGAAGCAGCGAGATCGAAAACTACAACGAATGTTTCGCAATAGCAAAAAAATGCTAAAGACAACAAGAAGAAAAAATACAAAATCGAAAATGTAAAGCAGTAGTCTTCACCTTTGTCCTGTGAGATGATGCCCGTTGTTGTGAGTAAGTACTAAGCCTTGGATTGGTTGGATGGCTCGCTCCCACTCGCGAAAAATAAAGATTCTCGATACGTTGCGTTGACACTCAAACCAACTAATGCCAAATATTGGATCGTGTGGAGTGGTTGGTGCGGGCTGACTGCGGGAAATGATGAGACTGTTTCTCGCTCGTTTTTGATGATGAGCACGTGCACAAGAAAAACAGCGATGCAAAGACGATTCACATCTCTTAAGAAAATAAATATCTTGAGAAAAAATTGTTTACAACTGCTCTCCTCCGCCAGTACTGGCTGACAACTGCGCTGCTTTGAAGTGAGTGAGTTGAGAGAGGTATTAAAATTTTCGGAACAAAAGACTACAAAAATCAAAGATAATAATGGAAAAAACCCTGGAGATTTCTCGCAGTGATATTTGGGGAATAAGTAAGTATATTTCGCAAAAAGAGACACTTATTGTTTAAGAGAATGTACGGGAGTAAATAAGTGAAATATAGTTATTATTATTATTACTTTTCAACTCAGATCGAGGGAAAATACTCGAGAGGAGAGACGGTTAAGGATGCAACAGACTGACTGAAGAGAGTGAGTAAGTGAGGAAAAAGAGCACATGTGACGAGTACGCTGAGAACCGGAGTGGCCCCAACCCAAGCAGCGAGTGAGTCAGGGTTTGGAACGACAGGAGATGTAATTCAGATTTCTTGGTATTCCAAAAAGTCCCGTGCTTCGAGCTTCCAAGCTTTCTCAGTATATTTTCCCTCCGCTCGGCATTCTCTTGAAGCAAGAATTCGCGAAAGTCAATAGCGTTTTGGTGGTGGGCCTACTGACTGAGTCGAGCTGAGCTGAGCATCATGAACGGTTGTAAAGCCAAGCCATGTCAGTGGCATGATGCCACTGAAGTCCCACATTCGTCCGCTCACTCAGGACTTCCTAGACCCGTATTTAGTGCTCACGATCAGAATACCGCGTGCACAAAAGTCCACGTATAACTACTACCAAAACGGACAACGAAACGGAATCGACGAAATGGAAATGAATATAGGAGGGCATGCATGTAAGTAGACCCACTGAAAATTGTAAAATGCACCGCTGTTTTGTGGAATCAGGAAGATTTTTTTGTCTTTCTTTCTTCTACTTCTTGTAGGCTTATCACATGTACACATCGTCTTCATTATCATCTCCGTCCTAATGAACCACATAAGTACATACACCATAGCTTACTGATCTAACTGATCATGATGCTCCTGTGTCTTCAAATGCATCAGTCAGTAAAATAAAGCATGAATCTTGGGCTCACACCAGCCAAGAAAACAAAAAAAAATTACGGAGAGGAGAAAAAACCTGAATACCTAGATATTTTTTTCTGTACAAAACATGATGCTTCTGAGGATGATGGTGGCGGTGCAGTAGGTGTTCCCCCCACTAAATGGTTATGATCGTAGGAAAATTGATGATGACGATGATATGGGAATGTGCCCACTTTTATTAAACAGGATATCGCCATTTTGAAAGAACCTCCGTGGATATTTGAACAAGCACGCAGGAGGCGTAATTTATTTTCCTAGTTTGCACCAGCCATACACTCTACTACTTTTAGTTAGTATCGGAGTAGGTACGAGTTGTTGAGCGCAGACATCTTTTTTCCTCTTCCTGTGACCGGGAAATGATAGGAGAGTGGGTGCATGCACATCGCCTCAGAAGCGGAAAGGGGAAATGGAATGACACCAACGAAGCCAGAACCAGGCCTCCACAATTTCACAATTCGGCAGAGAAATGGTCAGAAATAATGTGCGCGACACTAATTTAATGGCTGAATTTTTTTAGCGGGAGAACCTAAAATCTTTTAGTGGGTGCTTTGATGCTACTACCAAACCTATCTATTCCTTGATACGTAAATACGTGCGTGCATTAAGTACTATACAGTACTTCGGAATAGGAAATTATTCTTCTCTTCCTCTGTCTATATCTTTTATCGCATTTATCTTGACTTCATGAACTTGAAGTACACGACCCACGCTCCACTGCCTCGCAGATAGAGAGCTTCCATTCATGCAGAGAAATTGCTTTGAGGCTTTCCTGTAATGACATCAGAAGCTTAAACGAAAGAAAATGCTATCTTTTAAACTTCAAACCATGTGTAAATCCCACTCTCCTTAAAAATGGATCTAGAGGAAGACACTTTCATGCAAATTGCATAAGGCTCACTCACTCATGTGAGTTTACTATCTCTTCGTGCCCTCATTTCACTGGAGGAATTTCATTCACTTTCCCTTAGGAAACTCAGGGAATTTCGTCCCCGTTGAATCATGACGTAGTTTTCAGGCTTATGAAACCATTTCGCTAAACTTGAACCACACTACTCGTACATAGATAGATAGATATCCTTCATCACGTGGCTGATACGTAGGAGGATTCCCCTAAGTAGGGTTACATGCCCCATCAAATTGTGGATGAAACGTGAGGCGAAGGATATGGGGATGACCGTGATAAAAATCATACTCACCCACAAGGATTGATAGCTGTGAGTTGAAAAATTCGATTTCTAATCCGCTTATTTTTTTCCATCTTCCCTATCAACTGAGAGCTGATATGTGGAGGTACTATTACTTTTTTTCTCCTCGAAGCTTCATCAAATTAGCCTTACATAAGTGAGTGCTTTTATTCCCCATTTTATGCGCGCCTGGTAAATAGTACTGGTGGAGGAGGAGTAAGTATGAGTATGACTCCAGCATTCCTCCTCCTCTCTGATTCCCTGAAACTAATAATAATGAAGGTTTGAGTGATGTGATGGAACAGCCCTGAAGAACATCACGGAAAAAAGTTAATGAGATTATGTAAAGGAAGGTGGCCTTTTAGCCTCGTAGAACGCTACAACCCCCTTAACCTATCTACATATGCATGTATGTAGCTTAGTTACCGAGCGAAATTAGATTTTGAAAAAAAAATCGTTGCGAAAGACGTGGGTAATAATAACCACATAATGAAATTTCCCTTTAATGAGATCGGCAGCGGAGGGATAATGAATACTGAGAGCGGTATGCTCCAACCCATCTACCCTATCCTCCCAGAAAGTATCACGTTCGAGTGGGCCAACCTCAGATTCAGGACTTGTACTACCTCCCTTAAGAACATGCGGTGTTACAACACATCGTTTAATGCTATTCAAAACTGAGGATTACGGGGGCTCTGCTTAAAAATAAACTACGTGGAACTGGTATTAAAACGATGGAATTTTGTTGGTATTAATAATCCTTCTTTGAATCTTTTTCCTGTTCGTATGAATTTCCATGGCTAAAAATTTCCCATCCTGCAAATAGAAACAAATTCCTGATTCCAGTCGAATAGTCTAGTCAAAGCATGTCTAGTTATTGACTTTGACTGGGAAAGTAAACGTTTGTAGATGGTAGGTTGGCATCAGTATTCATGTATGCCATATACAATGTACATCCTAGAGCAATTTTTTTTTCTTTGGAGAAGACCGCCCATAAAAAGGAATTATTTAAGCGCGGATTATTGGAATTCCAATAATAGCACTTCCAACTAATTTGCCTTTAGCGCACGTGAACAGGTGCTTATGTTCTACATGAGATAGAGCTGAACAATACCATAATCCTTCTCAAATAGGAAGCTTAATGGAACGATTACGAACAAGTAGAGGTACCTCGTTATTTCACGGAATATGATTTCTGATGGATTAGTAATTTGAGACCAGAATTTGTTTGCTCTCCGGACTATTCCAGTAAATTTCCTATATTTTTACCAGACAAAGGACAGCTCCAACAATGAGAAGAGGTAAAATCAAAAATTGCCCAACACTCCCAGCCGTGATGACATTCTTCACCCAGAGCTAAATATGTAATTCTCCGTTAGAATTAAGTACATTATACTGATGCGTTCTTTGTCCAAAATACAATACCAATCCTAATAGAATTTTTCCCCCATTCGTATCGTAGCTCTTCTCCTACAAAAAGAAAAGAAAGTAACCCAGAGAGGAAAGCACATTTCTAGGACACGAATGAGGTTGATTGCTTCCAAAGATCAGAAAGAAGCATCTCAGGTTGTGGCAGGTAAAAGATGAGAAAAAAATGTTGGATTTCCCCACACCAATAATGCGTTTGTACATAGGCCATTCAGTCTAAACTTTATCGTTGATTTTTCTTCTCCCATCCTCCCATCAAACGGTGAGTGGAGACGAGACGCTCAGGCTCAGATTTCCACATTCCAGGCCAAAAGCCTTTCTCAACTTTGCTTGATGCTTGGTTGGGCGAGCTATTAGCTTTTCCACTTTCTCTTCACGCGGACTGATAAAAAATGTACGTCTTCCATGAAACAAGAAAATTAAGGAGGTTTTTCATCTTACCTGGCGCAGATCAGGAAGTTTGGTATCCCATGAATCCTGATCCTTGTTTTT
>JAHZNH010002261.1:0-10345 GCA_027744355.1 Tyrannoseira gladiata
AATCTTTCTGAAAAGAGCACGTCACCACGATTATTTGAATCGTGTGAAGGACACGGCGAGAGAGGGAAACAAGCAAAAAGTCTGATTTCATTTTGTTTGATCATTGTTGTTTTTCGGAAGGGCACGATCAAGCAGAGCAAAGCAGCTTCAATGACATTTGTATTGTATCCACATCAGAGCGAAAAAACCCGCCGGGAATGTTTTTGGTTGGGGAAATTAAACGTGATTTCTGCCCTGAGAACGGAAAAGCAAGAGCATGAAAACAGCTCCGACATTATTTTTTTTTTGGTGGAAGGGGAGGATGAAAAGGAAAAATAAACCCGTGCAGTCTCCCAGGCCCTCATGAGCTCATCCCATCCCCGTGGAAATGCTCCACCAAGGTTTGGAAATGGCTATGGTTTGGGTTTTGGTTGTTGGAACGAGTCCATTTAGTCGGAATTGAGGCGTTGAAAGGGATAAATATTTACAGCAGCCTTCAGTACTTCAGCAAACATCTCATGTTTCAATGTCACATTCCACGAGGGATTCACTCCAGTCGACTGTCGCGAGTTCCCCTGATAGAACTAGCATCTGGAGAGGGCGAATTAGGGTCAAGGTTCAAAGCCCTCGGATTATGGCACTTCAAAAGTTTAGTTTTGAAAAATCTCATCTGGGCGATGTGAAGGAGTAAAAAAATTGGATTTCCGGTCTCATCAGCATCATGAGGGATCATTTATGCAAAGGACTCTTTCAAATACAAACTCAAGAGTAAATTCAAGTTAATGTTGTTCCAAAGCCATTTTTTTGTGGGATATCAACGCCAAAAGTTGTTTCAGATAGCTTATTGGTTCTCCTATTGTAGAATAGATATTGTTCTGGTAAGGATACATTTGCATCGAAAACGAGAAAATTCAGACTGACTGAAGTAATGTTAATGACGACTTGTGTCGCGTCATCGTCACTGCCAATATTTACTACTCATTTGATCATGTCGTCGCACCCAATTCCTCCCTAAGCAAACACAACCTAAGGACGAAAACAACGACATCCATCCATTTCTCCCCGAGACGCGACAAATTAAGCGGGATCGACCATCACTCCAACAGAATCCAGTCCTGTCCTTTCCCGTTCATCGAACCGATGATGCATCATCAACGTCAATGACAATACGGTTTCAAAGGTCGTCTGGAAAGTCACCTTCCCTCCCTGGAGATCAGAATTTGGAGTCACGTTATTTATCGACTCCTGTACTTTTCACAAATATTTCCCCTTCAATCCAATTCAATCGAAAACAAAGGCAAATAAAAATATCGAATTCCGCCATAGTACTTTGTTCCCCTGGTGGAAGAAGCGGGGTTTCTCCCTTGATCTAAATAGATATTTAGCTGGAAGTGGGAAGCCAGGAGTCCAAAGTCTGGAATGGAATGATGGAGGGATCGAGTCACACATGCAAGCTGTACATCCCCCCTTTATTTGCATTTTTATTGAGTGCTCATTCCCCAAATTCCATCCAATTCCATTCCAATGGCTCCATTGTTTCCCTTCCCTTCTCCTCCAGGGCTCTGGGTGGAGTTTTGGAATTCTCAGTGAAATTGAAAAAAAAATTCCCCAGAAAATAATAATTTATTGTTTTCCCAACTCCCAACTAATTTCATATCACTGTGCACTTCTTCTTTTCGCTCTCTTCGATCTTCAACTTCGACTTCAAAAGCCCAACAGGGGCTCCTGTCTTACCTTCCCCCGATAGGACTCCTATTAAAATTATCTGGTTAGGTAAATACTTTATTGAATTGAGTGAGCGAACAGAGCAAAGAAAAACAATATCGACTTGTCTTGGCTTCAGCTTCGGGCTCAAACTTCAACTCTCCAACTTCTTTTCTCATTTCGGGGAAAACATGAAAGCCCCAAAAATGATATTCAGTTATGCAGATTCCCCGATCTGAACTACTCAACGATCTCAAGTCAACTCAATTCCTATAGGCCAGGAATGAAGCGTTAAGACAAACTCCAACCCGATCCCATTAGAACGGAACTTTACCAAGCAAATTCCCTTGTTTTCTTTTCTCCATTTTCCATTCCATTCCATCTCGCTAATGTCATTACATTACATTAGAATAATCAAATGTAAGTTCGGAGGCGACGATCGAAGGACCTGAAACAATATTACTCTCTCTCTGGTGAGTATAGACCTAGTACCAGTACCAAGGCGAATTTTTTTGTGTTTGTGTGCACCTCACTCCCACTCCAACTCCACCAGCGCCATGAGATCGACCATCGACTGGCATCATCATTTTTCACGCGTCGGGGGAAGCCCTGAATGAATGAAATTAGGAGGCGGAGTAGAAGTAATAAGTAAGCATTATGCAAAGGGAAACATCTGCTACCACCAAACCCCACACCCAACTCGCCCACCCACCCACTCACTCACTTGCTCGCTCCCTCGCTCCAATTCCACTTCCACCGAGACATTTAGATGAAAACAAAAACTTTTGCAATTTTAATCCCCCCATATTTTTCGCACATCACTGCAGAGAAAGAAAAATTATTCGGGGAGGGGGGAGGAGAAGAATGGAATTATTAATAATAAGGAGGAGGAAATAAAAAGCAGTAGAATGGAAAATGTCCTTTCTTCTCCACACCTCCCGCCGACTCGGGTGAAATTGGTATCGTGCTGGGGAGGAGAATGGAAAATTCCTTTTTGAAATTTCCCGCTCACAGAAAAGAATTTGCAATTTGTAGGAGCGCAAGAAGGAGGTCCACGGTCCACCCTTGGAAGATGTCCTCTGTGAAACGGTGAAAGTCATTCGGTTCAGGGGAAATAAAAATATTGGATTTGGTGGAGGGAGCTCGAACTCGAATGAATTTACTTGAAGAACTTCACTTAGGACCCAAAAGAATGTCCCCAGCACGAAGAGAAGGGCTTAGAGAACTCTAAGCGGTATCAAAATGTCGAAATACTTATTTTGGAAAGGGGATCTAAGCCTCCTTTCAATTCCCCACAAATCAAAAAGTTCTTTGAAGGAGGGGGAGGAGGAAGGCCACACCGCAATTTTCTTCCACAAGATCACCTCTTCTGAAAAAAAAATTCTGAGATGATGATATATGATATATCGACCTGTTTTGAAATTTTTTGACAGCCAAGAGCCAAGGGAACTGCCTTCAGGCTTCATTAAAGTTTGGGGGAGGGGTGACCTCACACGTGTCTTGTTTTTTCTCGAGAGTTTTCAAAACATCAAAAGAGAGAGAGAGATAAAGCTTTTTAGGTTTTGAAGGTAGTTTAGCCTTAGCCATAGGCGGAAAAGCCTCCTTGCGGAAGAGGAAGTAGGTATCCTCCGAAGGTATTTAAGTAGGTTGTCCTCCGAAACTACATGACTATGTACTCAACTTAAGGATATCGGATGGATGATGATGATGATGATGTTTTCGTATCGGGTTGGAACGAGACGACAAAAAACTGAGGCGTAGTTTCGGGGAAAGATTCCTGCCAGTCAAATTATTTTTCGCGGAAGAGGCAACTGGATCGAACATTCTGGTTTCGCAACATTTTCATGATCAAAGCATCGCAATGGTGAAGCCATGGTATGTCGACGTCGACATCCGCGGAAGTTAAGAAAGGGGGATCGGATCAGAGATCAAAGAAACAAAAGACTGAAGAGGGAGCGAGCGGAAGGAGAACCGGTGGGAGTCGTGTCTAGAAGCCAAAATGTAAAGGGGCTCATCCCACCTGCGAAAATCTGGTCGCCCCCAATCCGAGCAACATAGCGGCTAACTAGATACTTATACTGCTTTGGTGATGATCTGGGCTTGATTGCACTGAGGCAAGAACTTTTATTCTGAGCTCATTATGTAACCATTATGAAATATTTAGCTCCAGGAAGCCAAAAATCCGATCCGGCTAACCGCCCAAAGGAGCCAAAGGAAGGAAGCGGGATCGTGATCGTGGCCTTCGATCTGCCCCGGACTTGATTTTTTCCATGAACTCATCACGAAAATACCTAAGATGATGATGACGATGAGTAATGAGGCTATTCTATTCCATGCGAGTCGCCAGTCTTTGCAATGTGACTAGAGAAAGCAATTTACAAAGGCGAGGTGATGAAGCAAATCTGGATCTGGATTAGAGCAAAAAGCAGGAATTAATTTAGAGTCCACAAGCCCCGGGAAAGGAAAGTTGGTTTTGGTACGGTCAACCGATTAAAAAGTGGTGCAGAAGATTGAGCTCTCCTCTCCTTCCTGGAGTTGTGGTCACTCATCAGTGAAATCGATCTTGTATCTAGTGCAATGCTCATGGAATCTTACGGTTTTGAAGTGGTGGAGCGAGTAAGTGGAACTCGTTGGAATCAGGGAAAAGGGAGAACCTTGAAGGATTAAATGCGCGATGACTCGATTTGTGCAGGAAAATGCAACGTCAGGAGAAAAAAATCGACTTCCTCACTCGCTCGATCGCTCGCTCTACCAACTTTTTTTCATTCGGCCTTGAATCTGCATCTCGGATGGAAAAAAAATCAATAAAGCGAAAGAGTTGGAGAGGAGAAAGCGCCACTGCGAAAACTGCTCTGAGGATTAATGCAGACATTGATCTTGAAGCTGGAACAAGAGCCAGGGTGAGTAAAGCGAAGGCATAGAATTAGCTTAAGCCTTTTAAGGAAAGATTCCGTGAAGGTTTTTACCTGACACTTGTGACAGTTACAGATGATCTCGCTCGACGCATCATTCAAGAAGACGGGGTGGGATGCGACAGTTCTCAATCCGTTGCTTCCGGGAGTGGTCACACTATTCCCGTTCATGATTCCCGCGGAGCCGGGGGTAGTTCCCACCACGTAGTTGGGTGCATCCAAGCTCTGTCCCCGCTGGGGGAGATTGTAGCGATGGTGATTGCCATTGAGGAGGATCTTCCCATTCTTCGCNCGGGAGTGGTCACACTATTCCCGTTCATGATTCCCGCGGAGCCGGGGGTAGTTCCCACCACGTAGTTGGGTGCATCCAAGCTCTGTCCCCGCTGGGGGAGATTGTAGCGATGGTGATTGCCATTGAGGAGGATCTTCCCATTCTTCGCAAGGTGGGCCTTCCCGTTCATCGCCGCCACCGCTTGATTGTATGAGGGTGGGCTGATGTGAGTCTGGAAATGAGGAAAAAATATCGTTAGATTTCCATCAAATGAAACGCATCTTAGAATGGAACAGGTCTTCAGATGTCGTGTCTTCACCTCAGTGATTGCCTTCGAGTAGGGTGGAGGTGGACTCGGGATCGAGCCCGTTTTCGTCGTGCTCGCCACCGACGGAACGGGCGAGGAGACCACGGACTGTCTCAACTGCGGCTGGAGAGGTAGACTCTGTGTGGGGCTGGGGGCACCACCACTCCCCCCTCCATTCTGATCCATCGCCCTCATGATCTGTGGGGAACGGTAGTTCCTGTAGAGTGATGGATCCCCCTCGACTGCTGCCGCGACCACGGCTGCGTTCACCGCCGACATGGTGGTTGGTACTTGGGTCGGCGTCCCAGCGGGAGTTGGTCGGGATGACATGGAGGATAAATCCCCTACACAAGAGGAACAACAACACATTCGGATTAAATGAACTACTATCTATCATACTTAATCACAATCACAAAAAAGTTCCAGGATTATCATTTTGTATTGCCAGACTTATTCACGACGAACATTCTCCCCCAATTCAGCCCCACACACGCATCCCATCCCAGAGTACAATGGCCATAAATGAAGTGGAGTGATGAATGGAGACAAGTCGCTCCATTTCTCCAGATTTTTTTCTCTCCTCTGGAGAAAAAAAACTAGACCGTGAATCAAGTTGCAGCCTTTCATTCCCATTTCCAGTCTCATGGTCTAATTCTCTAATTTCCGAAGAAAAACGGGGGAATCTGGATCTGGAGCAGTCACTCAGTCAAAATGGCGGAGGAAGCATTCATTCTTTCGCTTTGCGCTCAGACAGACATTTCATGTTTCGCTGGTCTCCTTTCCCCTCAATGGGGGGACATGAAAGCAACAAAAATGATTTACAAGGAAGGAATTACATTTACTTCAAGTTGCTTCAGTTTACGCCTCAGATCCCAAAGTCTAAAAACATGAAAGCAACAAAATGATTTACAAGGAAGGAATTACATTTACTTCAAGTTGCTTCAGTTTACGCCTCAGATCCCAAAGTCTAAAATGTGACTTCATTTCATTTCGCTTCCATCGCGTGGGAGGGACCTACTTCCATTTCCCCACAATGTCCTCATTAAAAAAACAAGAGGGGTGGACTAATGAGACCCAGAACTAGAACTGGAGCCGGCAGTTTTACATATCGAAGTCGGAACGGACCAGACCAGAAATGCACAAAAAAAATTGTTCCTCTTGTGCTAAATACTATCTTCCTGAGAGTGTAGATTTTCTCCGATCTGAACCGGATCCTATTCTGAAAAAGATTCCCTTATTCCCAACAGCAAAACAACAGAGCAGTTTCCTATCCCTTTCCCATCTCCCAGTTCCATCGTATTCATTTAAGTGGTTGGTGCTCTGATGCTATGGATGATGAAAGCATGGGTGAAAATGTGCTTTAATTATTTTCCATATGAAATCCTCTCACGTTACATCACCCGATCCCCCCATGGATGGTGGAAATGGGGATCGGAATCGGAATCGGGGATGACACAGTTTGAAACAAAAATCTTTTTCTCCCGAAACTTTATCTCTGGGAGAACGGAACTCATCCGAGCTCCGGGAGGAGTTTCGTGTTTCGGGGGGGGGGATAAAGTGAGGTGTACTTATAAGGATGAATTAATACAACACAACAACATATTACTACTTAGAAGCGACTTCGATCCAATCCAATCCAAGAGACGAACACAACGAGTGAGTCAACTCAACTCCAGCTCCAACTCGATCTTGCTGGATGGAGCTCAGTTCTGAGACTTGAGAATTCAAAGGGAATCCAGGACAATTAAATGAGGAGGAACTTACAGAATGCCTCCATGGATGGATGAATCTATCTATCTAGCTCTCTCTCTTCAAAAGGATTTTACTTTCCCGCTCCACTGGCTCCCGCTAATGGCGAGTGCGAAATACTGATAATAGTATGACACTGCGGAAGCCTTATATAAAAGTGCCTTAGGTACCTAAATACTTATCGGATTCGATTTTGGATGTGACGCACTGTTTTTCAACGACCAAGATCCAGATTTACAATCGAAAGCCCGGCATAAAGGCTTTCTTTCATACGGAGTGGGTAATAATCCCTCCTTTGTTTAGATGATGATGATACCAAATTGACTTAATGAATCGCGATCGAGATAATTCCAGCGAGTAAACAAATTAAGGCCGTGCATGTTTATGCAATGCTAAAGTAAATATGTATCTAGTTCCCCATGTAATGATTCATCTCGTTAGAGCAAATTTTATTTAAAGTGTTTAATCTAGAATGGATCGAGGTTTCATTGAATCCTGCTTCTGAAATTACCCGCGTGGGAAATGTTTTCCGCAAAAAGTGAATGGGTTTTCTTAAATTATTTCGTGTAGAGCAAATGAGCTCCCTATTTATCATTAAGAATTTTCTTTCTGCCGAGCTCAATAAAAGATACATAGAATCGTAGATATGAACAGAGCAACGACTTTCTTTTTCATTCTCTTTTTGATGATCCTCGTTCTCGTTCCCATTTTCCCCTTGAATAGGCTTGCCTTTTTGTACTCGAGTCTCGAGCTAGAGAGTCGGAAGAGTGCTTCCTTCACACACAGAGATAGAAACACTAGACACTTATTCCCACTCCACAGTCACTCACTCACTCACTCATTTCACTGCCATGCCACCTACCACCTGCCACCTCATCATCATCATCCTCCTCTAGTAGTACCTTCAGTGAGTGAGTGACTAAGAGTGATAAGACCCCCACTATTGTTGTTGGGGAGCAATTGAGAAATTTATGAATTGGCTCAAGTCAACTCACTTCGGAGTCACTCCTTAGTCCACCGCCGTCAAAAAAGAGAGGATGAGTGAGTGCGATCTGCGATCTCGATCCCCCTCTAACGAGGGGCTGTGGTTGGGTTTGGATTGGATTGGCGTTCAAGATGATAAGTACTCGCTCGGTGATGATGATGACTTTGATGTCATCATGGAAGCGAGGATTTTCTATCTCTGTTTTGCTCCACTCGTCCTCATCATCTCAGCTTCATCTCACTCAATCCAAAAAACAAAAACAACAGCTTTCTCTCCGGAGTCACTTTTACTCCTGATTGGGGAAATTTGCATGGGGTACTTTACCCACTCCCCGTGTGTGAGAAGCTAAGCCCTACCCTGGAACCACAATCATCGGAGAAATACTGAAGAGGCATTCCAAATTCACGTTCAATGTCACGTCGAAGTCACGCTTCCTTGGCTCGTGAAGATCAGATCAGATCAGATCACGCCACACCACACAACACCACCTTCTTTTTCAAAATATTCCATCTGGGAAAATAATAATAGATGGTATCGTACTTATGCATAAACCGAATCAAATCCGCTTCCACTCTCCATTACTTTTTTGGTGAAAAATAAATATTTAGGCTTTCGCAGTAATCCGATGCTAACGAGCAGGTACTTATTGAGGGCCTACTTATGTACGTACGTTGCCTATCAGTCCATGTGAATGTGAACGTGTAAATGAGGAGAGATGAAAACAAAATTTAATCCGATCTACCTATACCGCCACCACTGAATGGCAAAAAAAACTTGAGCTTCCAAAATGAAGCCTTTGCTTTGGAAGGAAAGGGATCGAGCGATGATTGCCATATTGCTACCTGGTCTAGCTCCACGCCACCTCATCAGGGATAATGTTCCCTGGGGGCACACTCCCCCCAAAAAATTGAGTTCTATCGATGGAATACACCAAATTTTCGACGCAGGTAAGTATAGTAAGTAGGGAATTAGATTCAATAGGGGAAAGGGAAAGTTAATTGATTTGCTCGATCTTCTCTTGAGTTCTGCTTTGTAAGGCTGGAAACTTCCATAATTGCGCCAGAACCGGAAAATCCACTCTCCGCGAGTCAGGTGCAATTCCGTGCGCAGCATGTGCCAAGTGCCAATTTGTCAATTCGTCCGTAACATAGAAGAATATAATGAGGTTGGTTCATCAAAGCAAACGAAAGTCAAAGTCCGGTCCAGTCCAGACCAGCCAAAACAGTTTTCCTTTTGCATCGACCAAGAAGCAAGCAAAAGAAAAGCGCTGGATCTGGATCGCTGATCGGATGACCTTTTGGAAGTGGAGGCATACTGCGAAAACGACTGATGGGATTGTGATTACGGGCTGCAGTGGATGAATACACGAGTCCTAAATTTAGATTTTTGGCTGGCGTTGGCGCTGGCGCTACTGTATGATTCAAGACTTGAGCTAGGCTTGAGCTTGATTCTGCTTTTGAATGACTTTTTTTATCGGGCTTAATCTCGATTTTTAGTGCTTTCTGCTAATGGCTTTATTTTCCTGGAGCGGCGACTTTCTCAGTGAATGAGTTTGTATTGTGTTGTCAAGACTGGAATGACGTTGGTCGACTCACATCAGATAAAATAAGTCACTGAGTGAGTGAGTGAGTCAATCTTTTTATGACAGACTGGCTTAATGTCTACTATTTCACTTCCATTATTCCATCCATTCATCCCCCCAAAAAATCGTAAATGTTAATTCCCGTCCGTCCGGAGTTGAAAACTCGAGAGCAAAACTGGAGCTAAGCTTAGCTAAAGCCCCGTATTTTTCTCGGGGACTAATGATCTCGCGAACTTTGTCAAGTGCTAAAGTTTCACGGTTCATTATTGATACTTCATCGCCGTTTTTAATGACTCGCCCGTGAATGAGCCATCCGGGGGGATTTTCCAGTGCTTCTCACCGAGAAAGAAAAGAACTAGGCTCGGGGGAAGGAATCAAATATGGAATGGTGAATGGTGCCATAAATAAAATTGGATGAAACTCTCGATCCACTCCTTCAATCACTCACTCCAGCGGGATTGGAGTTCGAATTCAATGAAAAAAACAACAATTTTCTCCCTGAGGAAACCCAAAAAGGAAGGGAAGTATGAATGGGAGGACAAATTTAATCAAGGGGGTAGTAAAACCAGGAGGGAAGAGGAAGTCATCGATTTTTTTCTGGAAAATGGGGAAGGGCACCTTCAATCCCCGGGGAAAGTTGATGGGTTGGTCCGAGTTTGAAATTGAAGCCGGTGAGAGTGCGATCGAATCGAAATCGAAGCCAAATTGTTTTTTCCTCATTTGGAGCACTCAGCAATAGGGGCTCATATCGCATTTCACCTCTAGCTCTCTCCATTTACTTATTTTTCCCCCAATTTTGGAGGAAAATATATAGAAATTGACTGACGTACTACAAAGTCGATACTGGCTTGAAGTT
>JAHZNH010002262.1:0-10770 GCA_027744355.1 Tyrannoseira gladiata
CCTGGTCCAAAAGGTAATTTGAAGAGTTTATGAGGGGAGTAATTGAGTCCTGGAATTAGGCAGTGAACCAACGACCCACCCACCTACCGAATGCGGTCTCACATATCCCCACGGGCTTAATTATATGGGTTTGCTGACCGCACAAAAATGTCTTCTTTCAGAAAAAATGCGGTGGAAATGAATCTACTTATATATTAAGTCGGGAATATGTACTTATACACCTAGGAATGCGACAAAAGAATTTTTCCCACTGCGCCTTTTACTTCGTACTTAAGTGACCGGGCTTTCCGTCTGTCTCTTTGCCTCGTCCTAAAAATGTCTGAAAAGGCTGACGCTGACTGGGTCAACTGATGGACATAGTTAAGTGCCTACTTAGACACTTCCTTATCTGAGAAATGAAAAAAAGATGCAAACAATGTAACGGCCACGGCCACTGTCCAGAAACAAAGAAAAAATAAGTATGTATACTGCGCCAATTGGATTACTTGCTATGCTGGACGAGACACGGACTCCACTGGCCACATTGTGTAGCATCTAACGTTTTCACTACTTAGCAGCGCGTTTCATTAGCGAGAGTCCATCTGTGCACTCACTTACTTAAGTTGAAGTGCATTTCCAGCACCAGTTACTCTGGAGACTGGCCGTCTGGGCTTAATAACGGGAATGGGACTTGCTGAAGCCACATTTGTGCAATCCACTTAAGTACTGGTGTTATGACCATCGCATCGCCCGTCTGCAGAGAAGCTTTTGACGGCAGGTTATTTTAGGGATTTGTCTGGCTCTAATGAATAACTTCCTTTTTTTGGGAGGTTTACTACTGCAGCGCCCACACTCGAGTACCTTTGGAGAATTTACATATTGCGGTGGAGTGGAGTTCATTACGCAATATGAAAGAATTTTATTTTTTTCGGGGTATTTTGGCTTGCACGTGATTCCGTGAACGACTGATCTCGAAACGGGTAGATTATTATTGGCATTGAAAAACTTTCCGCGATTAAGTATTACTACTCCCACTACTTAGTTTGACGTGGTCCCTAGTCGTTGGAGAACGAGATCAAAGGGTATGAAGTAGATAAAAAAGGGCCTTGGAAATGGTGATCAAGGACTTGAAATGATCACAGTAGTTTCTATTTCTACCCGCGGTTAGTAATTTTCCCTTCAAACTAGCTTCAGCTTGAGTGCACATTTTCGGTCGGCCCCGCATTGTGTAGTGGGGGTCTTAATCACTGTCCTTCCATTATGATGGGTTCACTTTCATAAATTCTGCTTTATACCTACATAGCCTCCACTAATTATTATTCCACCGGAACAAAAGAGACAATTAAAAGCAGAAAAGGTCGACATTGATAGGTAGTGGAGGGAAATGAGGAGAGTTACGCATATTGTGTCCATAAAGTCTGGTTTCACGTGGAGTGCTCACTTGGAAAGCAACTAATCATCCATCCAGTCATATCCAATAGGTATTCATTAACTCAGCTTGTAGTGGTGTATGGCATTTGCCACTAATTTAAATCCATTAATTTCCATCGTTGAATCCTCCAAGTTGTTTTCGCAGCATGGAGTCGCAAACTAAAGATATCCTCATAAGGTACATGAATCAATTATTTACTCAGGGAAACCACGCTTGTTAGTCTCCCTAATTTTGGGGAGGTTTTATGAGGAAGGGAAAGTGAAAGTCAATAAATAAGCTGGGGTTCTCTCGCTTCGTGTCAATCTCCAATAAAGCTGAAGGAATGACCTTGTTGGTTCCTTNGGGGTTCTCTCGCTTCGTGTCAATCTCCAATAAAGCTGAAGGAATGACCTTGTTGGTTCCTTAGCTCATGTTTGGCTCCTTCATATTTAGCTATTCCTAAAAATAGCGCTTGGGAATAGAAAACTTGCGGGAGGTAGAGGAATTGCCATGGTGCCTTACTCACTTTCAAGCAATTTACTATTCCTAACAACAACACACTTATTATGCTCAACTCAGGTAGAACGCAACTACCAAGCGTAACGTAAAACTACTTCCAGGAACGTGATAATTCAAAGAGTGTCACGTTACCCCACTATTATGGATTCACATCTGATGCCCATGATTACTTAGCACTTATTTACGATGGCTATCATCCTCTATAGGGCATTGGCATCTCCCTTCCTCGCAAAGCTCATTTTGACTTTTAATCTGGAAAAGAAGGGTGCTCCAGGCCATGGACGTGGAAGTTTGTGCGTGTGTGTATACATCTGGAATCATTCGAGCTTTAATGTTTTCCTATTAAAACTGGTTATTCAGTGGAACGAGCCACTATCCAGATACTCTAAGCATCATCCTTTTGTTTTATTTGCTTTTCCACTTATGCTCTCTGTTCGATCCGAGTTTTTTTTGCTGTTTGGTGGTCTCGTCTCCCACACAGTCCATAATGCTGGAAAAAAGTAGATTTTTTTTTATTCAGCATGTAGAATACAGACAGATTTATTTAGAATCGGACACTGAAAGATTCACGACTAGTGTTTGATGATGGTTTTGACTACGTTTTCCCGAGTTCCTTATGAAAAGAATTGAGTTGAGTTTATTTAGTTTATTGCGGGTTGTTGAGTAGGTGGTCGGTCATGCTCAAGAAGTTATCAGCATCCCTGTTGGGGGAAAAACCTTCCATTTCATTAATTTACTTGCGTCCAGTAAATCCCTCGATTTTTTATGCGATGATGGCTGGTGGTACTATATGGTCAGTAATGAGATTGATTCCCGTTGGATTGGAACGCATTACTACTTACTGATTTAAAACCCCATTTCCATTTCTGCGAACTCCTCCTATCCCCTAATGCTTCAGGGGCTTTCAACATGTTGAATGCCTGATTAACTCTGCATATTCTGTCCCATTTAATGGTGGCTGACCACGACCACCATACAAATCCATGGAAATCCGGCCAAGCCGCCATCCCAAAATCGTACAAATTAATCCTTTATGCGTGAACGAGAACATTTCCGTGCATCATTATTTTATTATTTCATGAGGATTTAAAGTTCACTTTCGCATCCATCCGCACATCAAGGGATAAGTGTACTAATAAATCCCACGTACCAGTACTGCTGCTTAAAATCGAATCGATCACGTGGTACTGGTCTTTGGATTGAAAGGCACGTGAAAAATAATTTTTTTCTCTCTCTGTTCCTGAAACATCCACGCTTGTTTCTGAAAGTCCGGATGACGGTTCGAGGAAAGACAAGACATATATTACGCCACTGGTTGAGGTTACTACTGTTACCTCACCTTCCCTCACAAAAGTTTCTGCGGTTTGAGCTGTAATGAATCATTCTGCGAGCGTTTCATATGGACTTTCTTCTCTCGGGTGATGAGAATGATGGGGAATTTGATAAATGGTGAATATGGTTATATCATCACACAATCAGCATCACCATGACCTGAACGTTTAAGGGTATTGTTTCAGTACTTCAGTTCTCCAGCACCCAATTCATATATCACATCACATCCCATCCAATCCCATTCCCCATCTGGCTAATGTGAACAAATAATGTGGGAATTCTGGGTAAAAGTAAACGAGCATAACCTGTCATTGGTCTGATGATAAAGTTGGTTTGTTGGTTGGTGGCGGCGCAACGCCGTCAGAAACAGCGATGATATCATTTTTAGACACACCAGCCAACCAGTCAACAAACATGCAATGTGCAGAAATGTAAGTAATGCGAGCTTGTTTTGTTGGCTTTCATTGCGAATGGCAGCTGGCCATAAAGGAATTATTATTTTTTCTTCTTTTCCCCGTATTCTTGTGAAGAGCGCCCATGGGCATATCCGTGGAAACCGAGGGGCATGAAGGTGTACATGAATAAAAAATGATGAGCATAAATAGGTATCATCACAAAAAAGATAAGTACCCATTCTGCCCGTTAAAACCCAACTTTTTGGTGGTGGGGAGTACCCATTAAAACCCGATTATAACCCACTACCCACTTAGACCCGTTTAAGCCCAGAGCCATATCTGCTCCGAACTCAATGTGGGTATGTCACGGTGCGATCCTCCTCACTCATTTCAAAGGTTTGTGGTCTTCGGTGCGTGGGCACGAGAAATTACTTCCACACATTCGTATTTTTCGAGAGGGGAAAACCCTTTATATGATTTTTGTCTTTCATGAAAAAGATGATGATGATGATGATGAAGCCAAGGCTCGGCTGACATAATAGTTACATTACTTCCTTGTGAAAATTAAAATCCTTTGAAGAATGAATGTTGTCGTACCTACCGGCTGCTGCCTAATTATGGGAATGCGACCGAAGGGAATTTCATCGGACGGGAAATAATAATTGAGTGTGTTTCAAAGAAGGAAATATGAAATAAGTAAGACGCCACCACCAGAAATTATGAAAGCAACCGAGCCTGTTTCATTGGCCCTGTGGTTATTTAAGATCTATTGGTATGATTTCCTTTAATTACACAGAGTGCTGCTGCTCTAGTGACATCCCGAGAAGGATTGCACCCCTTTGCAAAATTGTTGGCTCTCATCGGTGCTCTACTAGACCGCATGTCGGCATGTAATCTATCATCTTGTTTCCATTTCCGAGAGATCCAAAGTCTGGTGGGAAATAATTACCTAGGAGTTTGCTGTAGGAAAAACATTTTCCAGAATTGAAGAGTTGTGTAAGCAATTATTGAGACGTTACCGCAGATGGTCAACTTTAGTACTCGTAATTTTAATCAATTCGACTAAAAAACAAGTATTCTTGCCTTTGGAAATGTACTTATTCATATGGATTTCCATTGACATAATATCTATCTCCAACCCATCATTTTTAGACCGATAACTTTAATTTTGAGCCATAAATACACATTTCCTACATGCGTGGCTGGCTGGTAAATGATGATGGGACAGGTGTGTCTTAATTGCTTTCATCTCCCGACGAAACCTCATGATGGTGCCGGGGCTCGATTTCTCAAAACCAACAACCAACTCATTTATAGCATTTGTTTGTTTAACAAACACTCTCCCCGAGTCAGAAAAACAGCGAGTGTTGCGCTGCAAACAAACGTTGTGATGGCAAGGTAACCACGAGAAGCTAGAATTATTATGTTTTCAATCTGATGATGTGACTTACCTCTATGGGAATAGGCATGATGGTGATGACAACTGTCAAGCCAGGCCAAGGTTTGGGTTTGTCAAACAAAGCAATTAAATATAGACCATTCCAGAATACCTTAACAAAACGAGATAAGCAGGGTGCACACATCGCTTGAGTTGAATGAAACTTGCATTCATGTTCGTGCTAGAGTTTTCCTTCTTGGCAGTTTGAATTTTGCTTATTTCTTCCTTTTCCGTTAGATTTATTCATATTTTTAGAACCATTTCAATTGAGTTGAGAAATACTACATGCAACGTTTAGCTGTCCTTGATCCATCCGTGGATTTAGACTAAAACATTCTGCATGCATAGGCTGAACGAGAACGCTGAAATGTCAAAGTTCTAGACTCTTCTTGACTGACATTAGCAGGTTGGGGAAATCTTCACCCGAATCCTTACTAATGAAACGTCTCATGCTCTCTCGAGGTTGTGTTTAGTAGATTAGGTTCCTCCATGCCAGGCCAATTTTGATCCGACGGGAGAAAGTCGGAAATGCTCTGGAATTAGATTGATTTTGTTGGTGGGAGGTTAGACAACTGATTTGAAAGTGTGATAATGCAATGTTAGTATCACTCAAGTTTTGTACGTACAAGTATCCATAGAGGCGAAATACATATATTGTATCCTAGTCTAGTCAGGTCTCTCTGGTCGTCGCATGTTCTTGATAATTGCAGTACCTAATCAGCAGCTAATTACGTAGTCGTGGTTGCGTGCTAAAAGGAAAATTGACTTTTCATCTGCGCATATCATGTTATGACCGTCTCTCTAGTCGGAGCACGACAATGAAATTGAGGATCGAATGAGCGAAACTTTCTCCTTTTCCTCCAGAACTGAAATGAGCTCCCCGACATGACGGAGCACGTAACCGAACTTTTGGGATCCGGTGGGGAAAACCACGAGAGGCTTTTGAATACTTGTTTCCTTCAGCAGCGCTCATCCGGGGAACATTAATTTTTAATGAGGTGACATATTCACGGCCATCTCAATTTCTAGTAGACATCACACGAGTAAAAATACACATTAAATACTGAAGTGGAAGTAGTTTCATTCGGTCATCCATGTCCCACATTACAAAATTTGCATGCATTCAAACTAAACTTATCAAACCCCATGTAGGTCAAGGAATGGAAATCTATTTCTAAACGGAGACATCAACTCTGCCCTAATTGAATTTTTTTGATTGGTTATTCAAATAGCCTGAAAATTGGAAACTTACGTGCTTGCGTCATGAGGCGAAACAGTGTAGGCATAAAATTACTGTTTTGGAGAAATTATCGCTCTGTGGATAAAATCATGAGAAAAGTTTCCCTTATTTATTGCAGACAATAGTAATACCTCGTTAATTGTGACAACGTCAGTCAAAATCTATTTTGTTGGGTGGGAATATTTTTAAAAAGTTTTTAAGGTTTATTAGGAATGATTATCGCGATAAATATTTTTCGGCCTTCAAAAGTCTGAAAAACAATCTGAATCCTCAAGGAAATCATTTTTCTTAGAACAACAGTCTTACCTATATTCATTTTATGCAACAAAAACTTCTTTGTTATTTACTTTCTTTCGAAAACCCCCTTCCCGAGTCTGAGGGGGAGCTCGTCTAAGCGTCGACAAAAGTTCCCTTTTAACATTTCATTCCAACCAGAGTATATCTGACAGAAACAGTTTTAAAACATGGAATTGTTTTCCACAGTTACGGGAACTTTTCCAGCTCAATTGTTTGAATTAGGTACTGCCACTTCTTCAATCCTATAAAGTCCCAAAAACTATTAGGAGATGTGTTCGCCAGAGTTAATTTATTATTTCCTACAAATTGTATCCTGGATGGGGACTCGTACCTACCAGTACTCATTTTAAAGTTTGGTCGTCGTCGTCTCCGAGTTTTTAAAGCTCGCCCAGCAGCAGTTCTAATTTATAAGCCTTTCCCTCGACCATTCATTATTACTTTAACAAACAAAGTTAATACTTAATTCGCCCTGACAAAAGGAAAAGAAAGTCTACGCATTGAAGAAAACTCGAGAGATTTCCCGTGGATTTCCCAATAATCTATGAGCAACCACACTGATGAGAGGTAGGAGTTGGAGTTGAAACTCCTATAGTTTAATTTGCTTCTGGAGAAAGCTCCAAACTAAGAATGGATTTGCATGTATACAACTTTTCTTACGTTTATTCCACTTACATCCTTAAATTGTCCATGAGATGAATGGAAACTCCATGCAAAAAGTAAAAAATGCACTCCGGAGCAATACCAATTATAGCGCAATTTGCCGAAAATTGCAGCATTATTCCTCAACATGTGAAGACAATACCTCATCTTGTACTTTGGGATGTAAAACAAGCTAATGATTAGTTTAGGTACGTACGTACCCACGAAACGAATTGAATTGGTTCATGTCAGTTCATTTCTTGATGGCCTATCTACATTAACTTTGGAAAACTATCTACTCGAGCTAGACAATTTCCCTCACGAAATAGGTTTCACTTTAACTACACATCCAAAACTAATTTGTGGCAGACATGCTCAATTTAAATTGTTGATTTACCTCAAGACTACCAGGAGTTGCTAATGGAAGTTGGGAGTGGGGTCGTATCTATTTTGTACATCTAGTATCTCATCTCTGATGCGTCGCATTCATTGAAAAAGTTTCTATAGCTCCACTATGCTCGCTGCACTTAAGGTGTACAAGGTAGTTGTAGTAAGTACATCGTTACTCTAGATAGGAGTTGGGCAAATAAAATACAATTCCCGTTTCCTTGGGTAAACACAAAAAGTTTCAGTTCAGATTACTTTCTTCATTTTGTTTGGTTGAATGCCAGTTAAATTACACATTTTCTTCGGAGCTCGCATTAAAACCGAGAGGGAATCCATGTGTCTGGGAGAATATAATACACCGAGCTCATTTCTTCCCTGGTGTACAGACCAACTTTAACTTTGCATTACCCCACTGGCATGGCCAACGCCATAAAAGTGTACAAAAGTATTACATACTTACTCATAAATAGAACGAATCTCAGCCAGAGCGGAGAGCCAACGCCAAAAATTCCAGAGTTGGGTGGATACAAACTGCTGAGTTTTCCACCTCAATAAGTACTCAGAATCAGAATGTATCCGTTCCTGCCCCGCCATTTCTGCGTACATCCAGCATAAAGAATCGGAGCGATCAGAAAGTTTTCCCAATAAATCATAAAATTTATCAAATAACACGTATGTTCCCATTTCATTTGACTTGGAAGGAGCAGCACGTCAGCCTCAAAGCATGCCACTTGCAGCCATAAAGAAAATAAGTCGAATTACTTACTACTTACGTACATCGTGAAATTGTTGGCGAAAAAAGCGGATAGTAGTAGAAGTAAAGGGTCTCACTCAACCCCTCTGAGAAAAACTTCTTTTAATGCCTTCATTTCATCGACAATTCCCCAATTTATCTTCCTCGAAACGGAAAGCAGGGGAAATTTGCCTAGTGGAAAAAATAAATTTATTATTACAACGAAACACATTCTCACTTCCACACGTTTTTTTCACGCGGTGGTGTGGTGAGGTTTGGTAACGTGCGAAGTGAAAGAGTGTGTGTCCTTAACTGTTCTCGGGGTACAAATAATTCAGTTGCCCTCACCTGATTACATATCTTATCTCGGGAGCGTAATGCAATTTGCGCTCCCATAATTTCCATATCACCATCAACCCTAACCTACCTGTCCAACGAAATAAAGATTTCAAGTTCGCTCCAACTCAAACTCACACCACCACCACCACACAACCACTCTCCGCTTGACTGCTTGCTTCGCCCTTGGTAATGTGCTTTTCATGTAATTACTTCATAAATCACTCGCCTGATTTTACCCTCTTTAACTTATTTGACGTTGACGTGTTCCAAAAACTTTCTCCTCGGTAGTGTATGAGCTTATGCATGTACTCCGTACTCGCAAATGGATGCATAAGTAAGTTCATGCATGTATCCATTCATCCGGCACCGGAAGCACTCCCTTCTTCTGGGAGTGAGTAGCAGCATGTATCATAAGAAAAAGTGGGAAGGTCTTTGTGGGTTTCCTATGCCTATGTCTGTGAAGGAAACGATATGCCTCAGCAACTCCCACGTTTTTTTTTCGCCCTTGCCCAAGTCAAAGTCTTCAATTCCTTGTCTACCCACAAGAATGCATACGACTTACTGCATAAGTAAGTAAGTGAGTAAGGAAGTAAGTGCTCGGAACAAACACAAAGATGCAAAGATCTCATCCTTGGCTCCAGTTTCAAGTACTTTTTCTGGGATATTTTCTTTTAAAAAACTTCAGGGAGACAGCAGCTGCTCTGTAGAAGCCTTATAGTTTTATTCATTTTGCTTCACTTTCACTTACCGTTCCCGGGAGAGGCACCATGTTAAATTGCATTTTTTCGCCAGGTATTTGCTTTCCACTGCAGCGTTACAATTTTACGAATGAGCATGGATGGATTCGCTAATGTGCAACAGTTGCCTTCTTAACCGACTGAGTAAGTAAGTGAGTATGTTTTCACTCGTGAGGTGCGCCCGACCTTCTCAGACTCGGCCAGGCCAGGTGGAGCAATTCACTCGCAACAGTGAATTTGATTTTCACCAATCGAGGAAACTTCATTCAGCTCGATAATTTCACTCCACCAATTCCTTGAGATTTTCCGGCATTCAGCTGTGATCTTTCAACCACTACCGCAGCCCGACCGGTACAAGGTCACCATGAAACTAGAACTCAATAAGATGAGGAAGGTGAATCCCTTAACATAAACAAAATTATTCGCTCCTGGGGAAGAATCAAAAGCAGACGAGGAAGAGAAGGTAGAAATATTTATAGTAGTGAGTGAGTGAGTAAAATGATACAGCTTTCCTTCCGACAAGATCCCATCCCAACTTTCTACTACCGGTGCGGTGTGATGATGTGCACACTTACGGTCCTCCATCCACGAAGTACTAGTATTCTTGCTCCCAAAGAAACTGCATAATTCAGTGGAAAGTGCAAATAGAAAAAGTTGCAATCCTCGTGAAAGCTCAGGGGGAGTTTTGAAGAGGATGTGGAATCTTAGAAGAACATGAGTTTGGTGGAAGCTAAAAGTACAGATGCTTGGATTCGCTTCAAGCCTTGAGCTCAATCCGGTAAAGTAGTGGTACATTCTTCCTTTTCGTGAACAAGTTTGTTTATGAATTAGAAGTGAAACTTTTAATCTTGAAGTGATGATTGCAATGCATTATTACGGCGTTACAGTATCATATCGTATCATCATCTTCATCTTCTTTAGATAACTTGCCGAGGTTTATGCGGCAGTTTCCTAAAGTATTTTTTTCTTATTCACCGAATGTGCCTATGTATTATCTCAGGAGAATGCAAGTTTACGTGCATTTTATTGTACTTCATTCATACAGCCTTTTCACTTCATTTCCCACTGGGTAACATATCCATACATTTTTTGTAAAAGAGCGAATGCGCCTTTTTTGGCTCACTCCGTCTCTCTTCTGCATTTTCCATGCACGTTTGTTTCCAAAATTGAATGACCAAGAAAAAAAGTTTTCTACATTCTACTCACGTACAATTTGCCTATGCCAACTGAATACTGCTACTACTACTACTCCTCCTCACAATATCGCACCTGCAGAAAGCAGGATCAGCTCAGAAGAAAATGGAGAAGCGAAGTGGGATCGTGA
>JAHZNH010002263.1:0-11298 GCA_027744355.1 Tyrannoseira gladiata
TACCACGTTTTTTCCCTTTCATGATTCCTGGCATTCTGTTTTTCGAATAATGCTTATTTGAATCCATCTATTTTATAAAAACCACATTCGACTCTAGTTAACTGCAGAACGAGTCATCTCATTTCATGTCTTCATGCGACGGCGACTAGAACTTTTTGAATTTTGACATTGAAAATTATTCGTGAGTTCATAGCGACACAAACATAACGTACTTTTGCATAGTTTTAAATTGAATTTAAACGAATGTTTTCATAATATCATGATGCAGAATCCGATCAAATGGGATTTTTTATGCTCCAATACAGCTTAAAAACTACTTAATCGCTGTAATTGCAACTATTAATTAGTTATAGTAGTAGGAATGAAACGTCTACGTTTTAGTATAAGTCCGCATAATTCTAAAATACCATTTTCCAACATAACAATAATTCCTGTTTCACAACGGGGACGCTCTAGTATTCCTCAAAAAAATTTTAGTTCGTTGCTCGCTCATTTTCAACTTGTCTTCCTGAGCGAGCGATTAACCAAAATAAGGTAAGCCGAGAAGTAAATGCAGTGCCGTACATGTACATGCATCAAAATCAAAACTCCACAATCCACATTCATCCGCTTGAGGATTAAAAGAAGAATCACGTACTTCTTTTCCGTTGCTCTTTCGTTTCCTTCAAAATGAGAGCCAGTCACCGCATCATCATACCTTCTTCGAAGAAAAAAGTAGGTACATATCTTCACTATGATCCTGATCATGACTCGTTCGTCGAGCTGGACTACGACAACGACGATTTCGACTGCGTTAGTGCTAACCTGCATTGCATTCATGCATCTCCCTCTCCCTTGCAACAAATCAGACATGTTACTACTATTATTATGATTTTTTTCTTCACTTGTTGAAGCTGAGGCCCAGTGAAGGAAGCTGTTGTAGAGACAAGATATCTAAACTGCCGCTGCTACTCATAAATGAAGTAACCGCAAAAATACACCTCCCAACTCCCAACCTTAGCCAGTACATTGATGTGCCTCTTCCTCTCCGAAAAAATATCGCTTAGTAATATTCATTTCTTGTCTGTGATTCCGGCAAGCAAAAAAATATATGAAGGTATAAAAACGATGATGATGATATGATGGCTATATGCTCTTGACTCATTCATGACGACCACGACAATCATAATGATTAAGACCTCTCTCTCCCTCCTTCTGTACACTTTTTTTTGCAGTGCACCTTTTTCTCTGCATTGAAAGTAGCACGTTTTTAGAACAAGTCAAGTTGGCCTGGCTGAGTTTGAAATATTCACGAAAACTACATGGTGCGATGACACGACGCATTGTTCTCAGACTTGGCGAATGTGCTAGCATTAACTCGGAGCGTATCTAGCGATCGCCTGAACGAGCTGACTTACTCATTCTTTTTATGGTATTTATTATATAGTGCCGTCTCATTTCGCATGACGTAAGTTCTCAAATTGATAACACATTATGCAATAATAGTAGCCTAACCCATTTCTTTAAAACTGGGTAGTGTAGCTTCTTTAGAGGAGGAGAGATGTGCTCCTAAAATATCAGCGAATGTGTGCACTGGCGAATTAAGCTGAGTTATGATTACGCAATGGGAATGACAGTGGAAAACCGTCGTTTTTTATGCAGATTCCTTTTTCAATGCGTGTGCATACTACCAATGCGTTTTAGTTTTATTGCAGAGGTGCAACTCCATCTTGTGGGAAGAACTGTTTTCCTCTAAATGGGATTTCTATGTTGGGAATAACAGCTTATCGGCAAGACTGCTGTGAATATCGAGCAACTGATAAAATTTATTTTGACATTCTGATAACAGACTTACTTTCATGAGCGGGATACCGAACCCCGCCATTTGCGCACTTTCCATTTTGGGGATAAAAATGTATGCATTGCTGAGGGTATGCAAAAAAAAATGAAATATTAAGTTTCGCAAAAAAAAAGAGTGTATAGTTTAGAAGTTTCGAGTGAGCAGATACGGATGAGTTCGGTCTCGGTGCTCATTTAATTTATTTTGTCAGGTCCCTGGTTTAAAGAATGAAGAAACTTCAGAAGTTGAGTTCACTCATGAATTATAATCTCTACCTCCGATATCCGTCGCCTATCTTATCGCTCCATAATTCATAGGCAGCTTAGTTGAAAACAAGATTAACTTCGCAAAGTGGTCTGAAATGCCAACAAAATTGGATTTCAGGATCGGGCTCCTTTTTTATAAACCCAAACACAATAATGCATGCAACGCGGTCTATCCATCTAGACTGGAGCGTTTTGTTTTATTTTTTCCCGAGATGTGTGTGTATTCCTTTGTTGAAGAAAGAACGAGTTGCGTTTCATATTTCGCGTTTTATGGGACGTATGAATTGTATTTTTAATGATGAATCTATTAAATATTGTGTATTTTAGCCCTAATGCCTTTTCACGAGCGTGCCATGTGCACTGCCTGGAGTATGACTGTACCGCCAAACTCTTACACGTATGTGCAGAGCGCGAGGAAAAAATGGAAACTTAATATTCTCGGTTTTGTTCACGTTGATGGTGTGGAGGAAGACACACGCTTTTGAAAAAATATGATATTAAATTACATATTGCGAAGCATTCTGAAAATGCGATAAGTAACCACTTCCATAGCCTCAGAAGAAGTGTAACAGATTTCTCCAGAGGAGTTCCTGACATGGGAAGTTGAAAGTGCAACGGCATTAGTCATGAATAGGGCGATTGGATGAAGAGGATGCGTATGTTTCTCTCGACCTGATACATTTTCCCTTCAAAACTGTGAGCCGTAATTACTAACTTCACAAATTCGAGCTAAAACCAGGCAGAACTCTCGTTTTCCTTAAGTTTATTTACATGTTTACATGAGCCTAACCAGGAAATTCATAAAACTTTAACGTGGGGACATGCTCACGGAATGGAGGAGCATCATAGGCACCATGTTTACGAAAACATCGGCCATGGTACTATCAGCTCCAATGCAAAGTTGTTGACAATCATTTTGAGAAAATGCAGTTTACTTCTGAAAATTCATGCATTGAGAGAATTCAAACTTTTTTCACCGACAATAAATGATAAGATTCTCGATTTGGAGAAATTGCTTAGAAACGATAGTTTTATCAGGAGGTGAATACATTAGCCTTTTGGTACATGAGCCTTTGCATTTAGAGTTATTTGCATGTTTCCATGCATCGATAATGGACTCTGTGGGGATAAGATTGGTTCACTCGCATTCACATGTTCATTCTTCGTTTTTTATGCCGTTCACTATGTTCTCTCCCGTGTATTGTATCGTATTCTCTACAACTACGACTTCCTTCAATTTTTTAACAAACTTCTGACGTACGAACGGGAACTGCGTCGGCCGGACAAAAAGTTACTGCGATTGCGACTTTTATCTTGGAGGGAAGGAAGATAGGTACAGATCGTTCCTCCGTAGAAACGGAGTAATGATGGCGTAGGGGCTGAGAAGAATTCATTACACCCACCACCGCCGCACTAAAGAAAAAAAAACAAATTTTTAGGAACAACTAAGTCCCATCATGATTTCCTCAAAGCCATTTGTCCATGATAGAGCGGTTATCAAATATCAAATTCAAAGTTGTTTTTCGGGCACGCTTCAACCGTCAAGCTAATTGTAGGCAAACTTAAAAGCACTGTCCGACGTACACACATGCGAATGCGAAATCGTTAATAGTGGAATGACCACAACCAATTCTTCTTCCTTTCTTAAAGTGGCCGCTACGCAGGGAATCAATTAGGCACTTACTTTTATCACACAATTCTTACTTGAGCTGGAAAGGGGAGAGAGAGGCTTCATAAAAATTCTGGCTGTGGCTGTTGTCGCAGTGATTGCATTGCAGGGGAGCTAGAAGAAAAACTCCCACTCTAGATAATTCCCTAAAAACGATATAATTTAAGAGAAATTACTGAATAGCTTCTTCGGCTCCATTAATATTTTACTGCGGGGAGTGGGGAGTGCAACGCAATACTATGCTGGCTCATTATTTCATTTCTCCTTATCGTATGCACGAATTCACTCTTAATTTATCGGCCGCCTCTCATTCACATCCACAATTTTCAAATGACCCTACCTCACCTGCTCCCTGCTACTCGCCATCATCGATACTATATGTGGCCAATCCACGCCATCAGCGAATTTAACGGGTGACTTTTACTGCGGCCAGGGCATACCGTTGCACTCCTTCCGCAAGCCATCGCATTGCATGACCGTCGCATTGTTTCTGCAGTGGAAATGAAGTACTTAAAAGTCGGCAAATTTTTTAATTGCACGTTCTTTCCTGAACTCAACGCCGCACCACGAAGCAACGTTTCCCTACTAAAGGGAAGGAATAACCTGAGAGGAGGGTAATATCCGTCGTCATATTCCATTTTCAATTATCAAAAAAATTCATTCCGTGTTGCATGAGCGGATGGAATGCAATTCAAATTGTTAACTCCTTATGCAAATTCAACGCTACCGATGGAGTGATAAAGCATGAGAGGTGGTAATTATTCCTAAAAAAAAATTTTGTGCTGCCATTTATATTTCACTCCGGCTCAGACCATATATATTCCCCCTGTTGAGAGCGACACTTGTCAAATTGATGCCTCATAAAGAAGGAGCAGTCATAAAAAAGGTGAATGAGGTTTTATTCTCGTCTCCCTCCAGAATCATAAATTAGTAAAAAAGTAATTGAGATTATCATTGCTGCTGGTGGTGCCGCTGCTGCATGACTGTAAAAAAAAGTACGTACTCATGCAGTGCATTCCACACCATAACATATTTGAGTACTTACAGACATCTCGTACTTATGTGATGTGATCATCCATTAGGTATTAATAAAAATGTCTTGAATCCACCTCAAAGTCCCTTTCAAAGCTTAGAATCTTGAAGACTCTCAAATCTCCTCATTCTAGCGCTTTTCATAAGCCGTCGAGTGTAGTCATAAACACTGCGTAATCGCTATTTCTTTTGACAGTGTGCAAAATGCCATTTTGCACAATGTGGCCATGAACGAAGGCTCGTCCATCGTCGTCGACGATGCAATTCGCTTGCACTAACCACTCTTACCTTTCTAGATTCCGATGAGTCAGCAAAGTTCCTTTTGAAAACCAACCCTCAGCTGAAAACCCACTCCAAAGAAATTGTGAGGATGGAATGGCGTCGATGATGATGGGTTTTGGGTTGCCCTCTGCTATTGTACGAGTAATTTGTAATCTTCTTGATTTCTACAACTCAATCTTATCTCCTGATCATCATTTTCTCGTTTTTGTGCTTCGCTTGCACTGCATCTATAGCGGAGTTTAGTGTCGTGAAGGAAGCTTATAAGAATTTCTTTTCTTGATGTGCTGAGGAAATGTCTCGTATCTATGAAGCCTCTATCATTTTGATTTGTAGGGAGAGAGAAAATGTCAGCGTTTCATTCACTTATTTAAGCAGAAACAAATTAGACGGACAGAGATGATGATGACATTGTGTAGTGGTAGATGTATGAAAAAATGCATTTTTTATAAAGGACATCATGCCAGGTGCTCTGAAGATTTCTCACACTCTGCATCGCTGTATTTTTTATGTGGTAGTCAGAGTACTCTCACTTAATTGTACCCTGATTCGACTTTCCATCTTTTATGCTAATGCTAATGTAATGACATGATTATTTATGTGTTTAAATGAACCTCACGAAAACATGAATAAATGAGGTGGCAGCCTATTAGCTCCTGTTTTTCTTGCATTTCAACTAAAACACAGCAATAATCACCGATCTTATCATTCGACTCAGACAATATGAGCATGTTATAGCTCTATCTTTAAATACAAATGCATACTAGTTCTGCGATGACATTGAAGCGACAGCCTAGCACTAGCAACTTAAATCTTTTTCAGTGGAAAATATCGCTTCAATGGAAATACTTCGAGTGGAGGAACTGAATGTGTTGGGATTATTTTTTTAAAACGTGATTACCATCGGCAGGATCCATATCTTAACAGGATATGAATTTGTTAAAGAACTTTATCGAAACCTAGAGGCTGTCCAGCTTATCTGTGCCAGACCTCATCAGAGTTCTTTGCTTCGTTATCGTGGCTTCCTTTCCTGTCCGATTGTCAAATCAACGCTTAATTTTTTTTGACTTGGCTTACAGCCTTAAAATAGCATAGAAATCGGAAAAGTAGATGATCATAAGTTTGTAATGACAGCATTAGAGCTGAGTGCGTCAAGCAACAGGATTAGGCTGAAGACAGAAGTAGTTCATCCATGCATTTTTAGGAATTCATTTTATTATTAGCACGGTTGACAGGATAGTATTCAAAGAGGAGGCTTCTCTACGAGGTGCGAATCCACTCATCCTTTTCATCGCCACCCCACATGAAAATATTATTTCCGAACTTGCAAGGTTTGGATTTTAATTGCCTTTTTTGACTATGATCATCAAAATACAAGGAAGGAAACCGAAGATATTTTTAGCAATAATTATGACTCCCAACCCATTTCTCTTGCACGTGGAACACGCGGGTCGTATTAAGTATTTTGTGACTCTCATAAAGCAGTGAAAGTGCCAATCAAAGTGTGTAGATAATGCAAAATATTTTTCAAGAAATCTCTCTCAGCTGAAACCTACATAAGGCGATTAATTTTTATGCCATGTTAATAGTAAGACATTTGATGTTGGCAAATATCGGATAAAAATAAGATGACAAATAATCAACTCGAATTTGTTCCGACTACTTCTCTGCTTATACGTATTGTCAAAATAGATCAGGGGTAAATAAGTTTATAGACTTGTTTTTGCCGTTTCTTTATACCGCTTTGTAGTTCAATAAATATCGTAACTTTATTGGCCATCTTAACCAACAATAATAAATACCTATACATAACAAGAATCCCAAAATTCATTCTCACCGCTTGGCTCTTTACTAAGCTGAGGTTGGGTTAAATGCTTGGCTCTTTGCTCAGCTTAGGTTAGGTTAGGTTACTTGCTTGGCTCTCTGCTCAGCTTAGGTTAGGTTACCTGCTTGGCTCAGTTTAGGTTCGGTATAGACGGCATAACGGGATTGCATATAACGACAAAAAATGCCCAAAATTTGGATTTTTTTATTATGCTGGATTTAGATGGGAAATAACCAAACTGGAAAGTTTAATAGCGTCGATCGGCCAGAAAGTGTGCATTACTACCCTTTGAAATTTCTAAATTATTTAACTACCAAAAAATGATTGCGAATTAGGTTATCAATGAGAGGTGGTGTGCTTACGGGGAAATGGGTTTTTGAGGATGAGAAATGCAGTGAAAACTTGGCAAATTTTAATGGTCTTCAAAAAATGACAATTTGGAAACAACATGAATTGGAGAAAGTAGATATTTGGGGTTAAGAAATGAAAGCAAATGTCAATTAGCAAGTTTTGAAAACTGTACTGAAAAATTTCAATTTTTTAACCAGTACGATCTCTTTATTTCTACTTCTGTACCAAGATGTATTGTATTGTATTGTATTACGAAATTGCGATTTAAAAAAAGGGTAACTTAGCTGCGGAAGTAGGGATCTCCTAGTTACATCCGAAATAGTATTATGCATAGCCAATGTGTCTGCGACAAGTAGAAATGCGGAGGCAGCAGCACTTGTTAGTTAGTTAGATGATTAGGGTTTATTCTTATTGTCGAATAGGGTGAGTTCTCGGGTGGAATGCTAGGTTATTTAAAAACCAATGTGCATCATGCAGTATAAAGAGTGCTTTGTCATCCTCATCTTTTATTTCCAATGTGGCGTGCATGCATCCGATGCTCCTGGTTTTGGCCACTTAGGGACTTTAATATTTAATGGATGAAGCTCCTCAAAAATAAAGCCTCCCAAACTTTCTTCAACGATCACGGAGGGTAGAGCAAGTCTCGCAGTCTACGAACCCAATTCAAAGTCTTGAATTCTGAATCCGTTTCAAAAGACGGAATGCGCGCATTCAATTAGGCAGAGAGCTCTGATGGGAAGGGAAAACAAGCGTGCCATTTGCACTTCATTCAATCATTCCTTTTATTCAGCCACGATCATGGTGCAATTTAACTCGTTTATGGAAAACTTGAACAAACGAGTGAGCAGGCTAGCGTCTCATTCTCTTTCTATTCTCGTTCCAAGTTGCGGTATGATAAAACGTGGTTTTATTCCTTCCCTGCTTTTTAAAACGTCAGAAAATGATGCATTTTCAGCTTGAAAAAAAGCGTGCCCACTTGGGTCTCTCGAGAAAATGAAGTGTCTGGAAAATGAATCCGACTTATGACTGCGTCAAATTCTTATAACTTCCCCTCGAGCAAGTTAAATATTTCAGAGTATAGAAATGAATTCGGAAAAATAATGGATCATTCTGCTCAGGTACATTTTTTGTGCTTCATGAAACCATGGACACAATCCACGCAGTACATTTGTCATTCCAGCACAATTATCCTGTAATTGGAAAAGAAGAAATAAAAACAAACAGTTTGACTCGTATATAATGATTTGCGCTGATCTGAGTTTTAATGGAAATCAAAACTTTTAAGAAGGGCTTTTGTAGGGAAATCTGGAACGGGGCGTAAATTACGAGCTCAGCACTTGAGAGGAATCATATCTCGCTCGTTAAGTATCCCAACGTCTTTGTAGTACTAGTAGTAGTAATTTCTCTGCAATGAAATGACTAATGACTACTCATCTTTCGTAATTCGCTGAGCAAGAAAACTTACATAGAGATTCGGCTCCCTAGTCCTGGTTGGTAATTGGTGATGTTACGTTACGACATCATAACATCTCATCGGATCGGATCAACTCTTCTTATTGATACTTTCAAAGGACTTTTATCAAGTAAATTAAGCAACAAGGTTTCTTAAGCAGGGAAGGAAACAACAATTGTGATGTTGAAAGAATTTGGCTCGTGGACTCCGAGATACAAGGTGACTTTTCGTAAGTTCTCGATGTATCATCTGCAGTGAAAACTTGCCAGTCGTTTTCCATCAGATGAGAGAGGAAGGATGTTTGATCCACTTGAAGTGAGTGCTTAAGCTTATGTAAAGTAAAGTCCAGTCATATTTTTCTCCTGTCATCTTCCCCTCCTCACTATAAAATTTATCGGGTCAGGCAATGCCACTCTTACCAAACGTATGTGTCTGAATCAAAATGGCGAAATGAAAATAAAATGAGCGAACAAAGATCGTAAACCACATCGATCCTTGCCAATCTCAACCCAACAGACTTGGGCTAAGGTACGGTTGCCATAAATGCATTACTTATTCTTCAACTTGAGCCGGAAAAGCTCCAACAATATTGCTTTCCATGGTTTCTTCTTCACCAAGGACCACCATCATAATCATCATCATCATTGCCATTGCTTTTCAAGGAGGAACTTAATGAGTTAGTGAACATAAAATGGAAGTCATGAAAAGCACCACTTCAGGCTCACAAACATGAGAGGAGAAAGACTATGGAGGTTGTATGATTCCACTTCCTTTTAATTTTACCTGTTGTGTAGTAGAAGTCCTATAGACTATTATTGTAAACATATAAGTATCTGCCACAACCCCATTCTTCAGATGCGAGTGGGAGTCAGGGAAAGGATTGAATGGATGAAGATGATGAAAGATTTCTTTTTTGGAGGAAAACGAGATGTTTTTTTAGTTACCAAGAAAGAAAAAAAGGAGCAGCATGCCTACATATCTATCTTCATCGCATTCATCTCATAATGGGCAGATCATCAGCATCACACTGATTTGCGAAATTATTACCATAATAAAAATAATGAGGACTGTGAAGATTTACTAAGGCTTCTCTCTGCGCACTCTATACAGTCATGCATGTATGTAAGTAGGTAAGGATGAATGTATTTGCTTTCCTATATTGTTTGGCAGAGCGATTGCTTGCAATTTCACCACAAAACAACGGGGCTGATGATGTGATGAGGCTGATGGGACGGTTGTTGTTGGAGGGAAAGTTGATGATTATGATGAATTCTAGATCAAAGGCTGCTCCTCTCTCTCTCTGATTTGTTTGCGTAGTTAAAGAGCATGCCGTAATTTAAATGATATTCCGTGAAAAGGACCTTTTTGCGTTTGATCATGATGAAAATTGGAGATGTGATTTACTTTGGATCTGCAGTCCTCCCAGATGGTACCCATGCATATGCATAAATACATGAGGCTGATGAGATGTTAAGTCAAACTGAGATGTGTCCCATTGTCATAGTTCTAATATATAGCCATTTTTTTTATTTCAACAATCAAATTCAAAGAATACACTCTGATTTATTGATGAGGATGATGAGTAGACATATGGTCGAAAACAGCATTCACTTTTCATTTAGCACTTGCTCTGGAACAACCTGGAATTTAAAAATAAAAACTTTGTCCTCTTGACATTTCAGATCGAAGTGGAGTTACAAGACTTGACTAATGGTTGCTCATTTAATTTTATTGCAATTAAATTGCCAAAATAAATTGCGTTCAAATGGATTATGTATATTTTAGTCGTGGCGTACGTCATTCTACGACCTGAGTAAATGTATTTCGCAAATTGAATGTGTCTGCTTACATACCGGAGAGTGAGCGTTAGAATAAATCCTGAAATTAGATCGGCACTGGGGCTGAATATGCTCTTGAAGGGAAGATGTTCTTTTTTTACGATGTACATCCTTACATATCAACTTCTTTCTTAAATCATGCAACTAATTGTGTGTAGGCATTGAGCGGAAAAGATTTTTCAAGTGAATGTTAGTTTGAATGGAGGAGGAGGAAGGAGGGAGTTGATATTTTATTATGGCATATATTTCTTTTGAGAAAAAAATTCGCTGGATTTCTAAACCTTCGGAGGAGGAAAATAGATTTATGGGAAATCTTTCCTCATTATGGACTTTCTTTCTGGAGTTCTAGTCATCCATACATACTTGCGATGAATGGGAAAATCTTGACTTCCTGTTTACACGAAAACAGGTCAAAAGAAGGAGGAGAAGTCAAGTGGTGTTGATGATGGCAATGAGGATATCCTTATTTTTTGGGAGAAAGAAAAAACTCATCCTTTTGCAAATGAAGTAGGAAACGCCCACGTGGAAAAGATTGTCGAGAATCTTTTCCCCAAAGGAAACTGGATACTTCAGTTATGTAGCTTCGATACGTTATTCCGTGAGATGTTTAGGCAGGTGTATGGATTGAACATACAAAATAAGTTCAATCCTTTCATTAAATATTTCTACAGATCCGCCATAGACCGTCTACAGCATTTGTGACTTTTGCTCAATTGAAAATCTCATGAAACTAGCATCGGAATTTGAAGTGGTCAGAAGAAAAGCT
>JAHZNH010002264.1:0-12119 GCA_027744355.1 Tyrannoseira gladiata
GCATGTTCATATCAAGAATCTATGTCACTCTCGCGAGATGCGAGAACGATGATGTCATAGACATCACCATCCTCCTTGCCCAGCAAGCAGGGTTACCCTGCTCGCTGCAGCATCTCGAAAAAGTTTACGATAATAATAACAAGACATAATGAATATTGAATAAGATGATGAATGAATAAATTGTAAATAAGTAAGTAAATATATAATAAGTAGTAAATAATAAGTAAAAATGAAGACCGCTTAGTTGGTAGGTTGGTTTGCATGGGTAGGTAGATTAGCGTCGACGCGAGAGAGAGGGACACCTGGATTCCAGGTGCCCCCTTCCCCCACACTTATGGCAAGTCCTGGAAGCTAATTGCTGGCAGTCGGCTACACGATGTCCACGGTGGAAGCAAAAGCGACATCTGATCTCTGCATCATATGGTCTGGTGGGAGGTGGGGAACGAGGACGACGGAGCACCCGAGATGGTCCAGGGGTCGGTTCCGGAGGGGGTGTGGTGACCTGTTGTTGTAGGGGGGTAGTCCTGGCTGAAGTTGAAGACGAAGCGGGTGCATTGTTGGGAAGGGGTAATCTTGGAGGCCGCGGAGGAGGTTCGAGTGGTAGTTGTCGTGCTGCCGTCAGAGATGGTGGTCGTGGTGGAGACACTGGAGGATCTGATGGGGAGTATGGTGGGGAATTAGACGATGATGAAGCCTCCTCGTCTATGACCCATGAAGAGTTGGAAGTAGGTGAGGCTGGACGGGGTGGTGATGGTCGAACTGGAGCCACTGACGCAGTGGGCCGGGAGGAAGTGGAGGCTGAGGAGGAAGAGTTTTGTTCCGGAAGGATTGTTTTGATCTGAATTCCTGCTGCTAAATTTTGTAAATGTTGGTGGTAATTGATGAGGCCTCTGGAAGCCGGGGGGTCCGTACGAATTGGGTAGACTGTTGGATCAGAAATTCTTCTGATAGCTGTTCGAATTTGGAGGAGGAGTTGGGCTAACTCCTCTCGAAAAGGAGCAGGAGTAGATGGTAGTCTGCGGTAGCAGGCTACTAGGGTGAACACGAGTTGATAAATGAGTTCCATAAGAATGCAGAATCGAAGGCGTTCCAAGGAAGGATCATGACTGGGCTTCGTGTTCCCTGATGATGATGGAGGAGGCGGGGGGGGAGGGGGAGAGTTTCCGCTGCTGGTAGTGGCGGTGTTCATCATTGAAGTCTTCGGAGGGGGCAGCCGGCCGAAACGTGATCCGTGCTTGCACAAAAAATGCACGGCTCTGGACACTCGCCGAGGTAATGAGGACCACCACAGAGAAAGCAAGCGAGGTCGGGGTCGAACAAAAATCGGATCGATTCAGTTGGAGTTGGTGGTGGATTGAAACGTAATTCTTCCGTGCAAAATAATTCTAACACTTGCATGAGCCCCGCGTCGGGGGTGGATAACTCAATCTCCAGGCGTGGTCGTTGTCTCGTAGATGTAGAAGAGGTACGAGGGGGAGGCGTAGGTTGAGCTGGTCTGGAGCTGGTTCCGAAAATGTTCCGGTTTCTCATCCAGGAAACTCCGGTGTCCCTTGGTTGTGTGGTGGTGGTAGTAGTGGTTGTGGTTGTAGGGGCAGGCGGACGAGTAAGGTTTTCACCTGAGAACTCGGGGAATGAACTTGCTGAACTTATCACTTCCTCGTAAGGTGGAGGAGGGGTATATGGTGGATGGAGAGTTGAAGGTGAAAGATCTCTGGGGCGATGAATTTCTGATTGTTGTGCCGATGATTGTAAGTGGATGACGGGCCTTTCTCTTCTTTGGGGAGGTGTTGCTGTCGTACGGGCGAAACGGCCTGGGAAGATCCAATTATCTTCAGGAGGCGAGTGGGATCGCCGCAGGATTCTGGTCGTTAAGTTTGCTTCGTTGGCGATGCGATTTGCTTCGTAAATAAGTAGTAGCACTTGATGGACGAATTGTTGAACTTGCCTGAACGTGTCACCGAATTGTTGGTATCGCGGGTAGTCCCTGGCGAAGAATGATGATAGCTGATGAAGTATGTATATTAAAAAGTCCCGGAGAAGGTTGTGTCCTCCCCAATATGAGTTTGGTGAGCGTCTGTCCATGTTGTTGCGGCTGAGGTTAGTTAACTACTGGCTAGATTTATAATTATATTCGGCTTAAAATCATTGAAGAAAAAGATAGGGATAAGAAAAAAAAAAAAGAATTCTCCTATTCATGCATTTTTATGCATGCAGGGAAATGTGATCCATTATTTTTTCAACTTCTGTAGAGCCATAATAAGCTCTTCTTGAAGCTTTGAAGTTTCGGACGTGTGAGATGCGGCTGGGGTCATAAAATTGACCCTAGAAGAATGCGCTGGTTCAGTGGGCATTTTCTCGTTGATAGTGGTTAGTTTCATTCTTCCATGAGTTGCTTGGTTAAGCTGGTCATTGAAGATCCACAGAATTCTTGCTTTTTTAAGAAGGATGATGATGGTGATGATGGCGATGGTGTTGATCGCAGCCAGAAGTCCAATGATTGCAAGAACAAAGCTATCATTGTCACACGAAAGTGTTTCTTCTGTCGGTGGAAGGGGATTTGCTTCCACCCTTGGTAATAAAAGAGTAATTGCACTTGTCAGCAATGAAGTGAGAAACTGGGGCTGGAAGAATGCACGCACCATCGTGCTGATTTTTTTCCATTTCCATACTAAGACGATGATGACGATGATGATGATCCCCACGAAAATGATCGTTGCATAGGAAATATGAGATGCATGTTTTACATGCGTTGGTAATTCGTAAGGTTTTATTTTAGGGGACGAAAGGTCAAGTTGTGGGACGTGATCTTCCCAATTTTTATTGAGGAGCTGCGACAAGTTGGAATGGGTTAGGTGAGGATTGACTACTTGGTCTTCTAACAAAGTGCTCCATTGTGGGGATAGTTCATGAGAAATGGATGAGAGCTGGAAGGAAGAATCACAAGGGAATGGTTCTGGGATGTGAAGATCTCCGATGGTTGCTGAACATTTACAGGCAAGGCGAAGGATGGATATGCCTATTTCTCCATGGGAGTTCAAGACGGTCCAGGATTCCTTTGTAAATGACATGTTTCGACAATAAATATTTATCTTCTCGTTGGGAGCGATGACGCCGAACTCGTAAGGGTTGAGCTGGAAAATGAGCGGCTCGTCGTGGTAAGCTGAGCATGTGAATGTGCAGTATTTCTTCAAGTCTGCGACTGTGTTTTTCTGAGAAAGTGAGAGTAGGAGGCATTTGTTGTTGTGAGAGAACTTTGAGGGAAACGGGGTGACATGACACAAGTTGTCTTGGTCACTATGAATGCATCTCCTTTCGGCTTCGCCCTCTAGGTTGATTATTTCTTTGGAGTTTTTGAGGACAAAGTAGTTTTCCTGGATTTTAATATCGCAGATTTTTCCCTCGAACAGGAATGGCAAAGATTGCACTGCAAAGACTTGATAGGTGTTTCCAGCTCTGATTAAGGGGATTTTCACCCTGACTTGAAGTGAAGATTCTGTGAGGGTGCATGTGGATGTGGTGATGTGCTGGTATTCTAAGTAGTTATTAATGTCGATGGAGAGGCGGAAGTCAAAATTGCGGATGTGTTGTTCCAGGGTCCTCAGCTCGGCTAGCAACGAGCTGGGACTGATAACTTCAGTGGGAAGAGTGTTTTGTTTGCAATGAATTAAGGTTCTGAGCCAGCTTGTGGCAATGGAGATGCGATGAAGTGTTTGAGAGATGAAAAGGCTGACTTCGGATTGAACGGAGATTTGCTGCTCGATTAAGGATTCTTCGGAGTCGATCGTCGAGATTAATTTTCGGATTTTCGCGGTTTCATTGTTGAGGTAAGATGAGAGCTCTCCCGAGTACTTATTTAAGATTTCGCGTTCTTTGATCATTTCTTTGTGTTCTGTGTCCAACTGGGATTTCAAGAGCTCGGTGGCCTCCTTGAGTTGATCCTCAGTGGCATGTATTTCGTTGAGGTCGTACTTGAGTACGAAATCACAGCAGAATTTGAGGGGTTCACCAAACCAGCTGATTCCCCTTTTAACTCGCTTGGATCTGGAATTCGATTGTGTTTCGTTTGCTTGTGGTTTTCTGGGAGACGGAAGGGAGTCCTCGAGAATGTGAAGCGAGTCTATGAGGACTTGACGTGTGTGATGAGCAGCGGAGCAGATTTTTTCGTCGAAGTCGCAGGAATATTTAGACAGGAAATCATGAAAGGCAGGAATTTCCATCCTGAAGATGAGATTGGCTGTAGTTTCGTAGAAGGTTTTCTGAAGTTCCGTAGTTCGGATCCCATTCGTAATTTTGACTTCTTGTGTTATTTCCGGTGGGATGATGGAGGCGGCTAGGGAAGCCATGATGATGATGATAGTAAGTTGAATCATCATAGCCGGCTTTCACGATTTCACTAGTCGTCTTCAATCGGTGTAGCTGGGGAAGTGTGATTATCTTGAGCAGATTGATTTTGGAAAGGCTCTTGATTGTTTGGAATTATGTTGTAGACTAAAGTACTTAGTTATCTTCTAGAGTATGATCCGGCTCTCGTTTTAAGAGTATGTAGGCCAGGAATGTCGTGATCGGTCAGTGAAAGTGGGGGTTCCTTCCTCGGGCGCCCTCGCGTTCTTGCGAGAGGTGGATGTGTGCTAGAATGCTGAGGAGGAATTGTTGACGTTTCGTGAGAGGGGTCAGCTTCGGAATTCAGATCCGCTTGACCTGAATTGTTTCTGCAATTTGGTATTTTGTTATGCACAGGATGTGATGACTCGAAAGGAGAGGAAGGTGATGGCGATTGCATCCGTTCCATCGACACATGGGGAAATGGAGGAGTGGATGTAGATGGAAAGGGGAGGTGGCCGTTCATTCGGCCAGATGGAGATTCTTCGTGATCAATCTGTTTGTTCATCACAAGTGGAATCTGGGCCAGTGAGCAGGAGGGTAGTGATTTTTGATCGGATGTTATTGATTCCGGAATTGGTATTTTATCGTCAGTCATGTTTTTGCATTCCAATTCGCATTGATTTGAATGGTTGGACTTCGGATCGGCATTAACATCGTATTTTCCTCGAGTCACATCCGCTAGGCCTAGTTTCAGGAGTGAACGCCTTACATAAGGTACTAGTTTCTCGACATGTAAGAAGAAGCGCTGTTGTTTTCCTCTCCTCGTCTCCTCAAGTAAGTAATTAACTGGAATTCGCTCGCTCTGCTGAATCACAGTTGCAGGTCCGTAGTAATAAAAATGGAGCTTGGTGGCTAATCCTTTCTTTGTGGCCTGAGTTCGACGATATAATACTTCATCTCCTGGCCTAAATTCCACATGTCTTCTCTTCCGATCTTGATGGTGTGCATTTTTCAGCTGCCCGTCTAAGGATTTTTGCTGGATCTCATCAAAGAGCAGCTCGATCGAGTGAATCATTTCGTTTGCAAGTGAATATTTTGCTAGGTTGTACCTAACTTGGCTTGGGAGGAGGGGAGAATAAGTATGCACTACCGAGAAGGGGCTTACTCCAATGGTTTTGTTGATGGCAGTATTAATTGCGAATTCCACAAAATTTAGATGATGATGCCATATTTTAGGCTTCTCGTTGATGAGAGCTCGAAGTTGGGTTCCTATGGTGTCGTGGCTTCGCTCGGTCATTGACTGGGCTGATGGATGGCAAATTGTTCCGAATGAATGTTGAATTTCAAGAATTTGTTCTACTTCTGAGAGAAGTTCGCTTCTCAGGTTGCCCCCTTTGTCGGATTGGATTATCTCTGGAATGCCGAATCTGAGGAAGACTTTGTTGATGAGGAATTCACACAACTGCTCGGCTGAGTTGTCTCGTAATGCCCCGATGACAGTATATCTACTGAATCGACAGGTTGCTGTCGCGATGTATTTTTTATTTGCGCTCTTTTCGTAAGGTCCCATTATATCGCACTCTATGACACGGAAGGGAGCGTTTGGGACTGGAGGGCATTGTGTCAAGCCGCCTGGTTTCCTCCTCACGGCTTTGGCTTTTTGGCAAGCGTCGCAAGATGAGATGAAGTGATGTATGTGATCATTCATTTTTCTCCAGTAATATCGGGATTGAATGGCTCTGAGGGTTCTCCAAAGGCCGAAGTGACCACTGATTCCTTGTCCATGGCTTTCATTCAGAATTTGCAATCGAAGACTTTTTGGCAGAAAAGGGACTTTTCTGAAAGTTGCTGGGTTCTTAAAAAGTAAAACTCCATCGTCGTCGATCTCGCAATGCTTAACGAGGCCTTCCAATTCGTTGTTTCTTAATTTTCTCTTGATCTCTTGAATCTCGTCATCGTTTTGTTGATGATGCAGAAAAGTGAATGGAGTGTCGAAGAGTGATGCTATCAGACCGGGATTCGGGTCTGGTGGAAAATCTCGATGTAAGACCTGTGTGGTATTTTCTAACGAGAGTGTTTCTCCAGGTCTGAAAAGGTCGATGAAGAATTCTTCTTTCTCGGTTTGTTCAACCATCAGTGGGTCACGAGAGAGTGTGTCGGGAAGTGAGTTCTTGGCTCCTTCTACATACTCGACTTTCTTGATTTCGTATTGCTGTATGTAGATTAGCATGCGGACGACTGCGTCGGGTAGATGGATGTGATCGCGATCGTTTTTGATGATGAAAGTTAACGGTTTGTGGTCGGTTCGAATAGTCACTGGCTCCCCGTAAATGATGTGCCTGAATTTCCGGAAGCAATGTACTATTGCCAAGAGCTCCAGACTTGTGGCTGACAATTTAGCTTCAGATTTCGTTGTGCAGCGGGAGGTGTAGGCTATGACCTTCTCTTCGCCGTCCTGAACTTGGAGTAGGGCTCCTCCAACGCCTGCTTTGCTGGCGTCTGACACGATTATGGCTTCGTGACCGGGTCTGAAGTGAGTTAGGATTGGGGGCGACGTGATTAGCTTCTTGAGCATTTCAAATGCCTTCTGGTGTTCTTCAAGCCACTCTATGCGTTCGCTATTTTCGCCACTGGACAAAATCTGGAGAGGTCGGATGACTTCCGTGAATTTAGGGATGAACTTTTTGAAGTAGTTGAAGAGTCCATTGATGCGCTTCAGTTCTCGTTTGGTTTTTGGTATGTTGAGTTTCTGGACGGCCTCGATGGCCTCGGGAGGGATGCGTATTCCTTCTTGACTCACAAGCATGCCCAGAAGTTTGACTTCTTTGAACAAAAATTGGCATTTGCTGAGTTTCAGCTTAAGTCCGAACTCTCGGAGTCGGGTGAAAAGAAGTCGTAAGTTTACGAGATGTTCCTCTTCTGTCTTTGACATGCAAATCAGATCGTCAAAGTAAGCGGCTATTTGATTTGAGCTGATGCCGCTTAAGAGGGCTGCGTTTAATTTGCTCCATGCGGCGGGCGCACAACGGAGTCCGAACGGAAGGAAATTGAATTCGACGTGGTATTTGTCGGTGCTGAACGCTGTCTTCTCCTTGGAGTCTTCCTCCAGCTCGAGGTGATGATACGCGCTCTTGACATCTGCGACTGTGATGTACCTTGCTTCACGCAAATTTTCCAGTATTTCATCTATTCGGGGGAGTGGAAATGAGAGGTTCTTCGTCTGCTTGTTTAATGCCTTATATTGGAGGACTGGACGAACCTTGATGTTGCCTTGTTCGTCTTTCTGCTTAACAAGGAACATGAATGTGGAGTAAGGACTTTGAGAGTGGCGAACGATGCCCTGTTCTAGGAGCTCTTCTACTTTCTGATTGATGATCTCTTTTTCTTTGGGTGACATGGGAAAACCCTTCATCTGACAAGGTGGTTCATTGTTGGTGTCAATTCTGTATTTGAAGTTTTTGACTTTTCCCAGGTCGTGGTCATGATAGGAAAAAACGTCCCTGAATTCGTAGGTCAGATCGAGTAGCTTCTGTCTGGTTTCTGGGGAGATGTCACTGGCAATTTTGAAGGATTTTTCATGCAGTTTACGGATGTCTGGTTCCTCTTTTGGAATTTCTTGGACAGTTGCCATAGTTTGCCAGTCAAGGTCTTGGGATACTGGATGATTCGTAGTAGAGATATCGATGACAATCCCTGATTTGATTCCCAAGGCTGTGGACGATTGGAGAGTGAAGGCCTTGCTTCTGCTGTTGAGGATGGCTATGTGGCTGGTGTCCGGACCCACTAAGGTCCTAGGCACCAGCAGGCCATTTCGCGTGTACAGTTTTTCAAGCGGCTCTATCACTATGAGTTCGTCGCCTGGGAGGGATGATGTGTCTACGCGAATCAGAGTTTCCGATCTTGGCGGCAATATGACTGTGTCCTTAGCTCTGAGGTACCAGGCTGGAGTTGGACTGCATTTGATTTGGCCGATTTTAGGGCTGCTGGATGTCTGTGGGTATAATGGAATTTGGTTGATCCTGATGAGGTGCTTTACACCGTATTCAGACAGTGGGTCTTTTCTGGATGAATTGATTGGGACATGACCTAGGAATCTGCTCACGATCTCGTCTTCTGCGGCACTGGTCGTTAATTTCAGGTTCTGACAGAAGTCCCATCCGATTAAGAGTTCGCAGTATGAATCAGGCACGATTAGGAAGGGGTAGGTTATTGAAGTTCCGTTGATCATGAAAGTCACTTCAGCAAATCCGTCATGTGGAATTTTCTCGTTTGATAGGGTTTTGATATCGGGTCCGAAGGAATGAACTGGGAAGCCTCTGGCTAATGACTTACCGATGAGACTGAAAGCTCCACCTGTGTCTATTAAGGCTGAGATGATTCGACCCGAGATGATGACTTCGATTGCTGGAGAGGCTTTCTGTTTGGGAGATATTGTAGGTTCCGTGTGAAGGGTGGCGGCGTCAGAAATGTTTGCTACGGTCCTGGCGTCGCCACTAGAGTCTAGTTTTTTGGTAAGCGGGAGGAGTTTGGAATCAAAACTTGATTTGGTTCCCAGGAGTTACCGCGGATCTGTTGAGGAGGGGGCCAATTCCGATTATCTTGGAGCGGACGCTGCTCGATTTGATTTCCATAGTGCATCGGTTGCTGAGGAGGGGGTCTTGGAGCTCTCGGGGCTTGGTGAGCGCGGCCGCGGAAGCGGTTGTTTCGCTCGCGTTTCCTGCATTCTTGGACGAGGTGTCCAGGAAGTCTGCAGTAGTTGCAGTGTTTCAGCGTGCCGTCCGGATTGTATCGGTTCGGGGGACCTTGATTGCGTCCTCCTCTTGGATAGGCGTTACCTCGCGGTTCCCTGTCATTCTGTCGGAAGTGATTTTCGGAGTAGAAGTCAATCTCAGGCTCTTCGAGAGGCGCACGAATGGCGTTGATTGAGCGCTGGTTAGTATTGGCTCCTATGGACGATGTTAACGCTTTAATTCCTTCAAGGATTTGATTCATCACTTGGTTCAGCTGCCTGTCTGTAGCTGGTCCCTCTCGGCTGCTTGATGGCGCTGGCGCCCGTGGTGGGGTCTGTGGAGTTGCGTTGTTTTTGGGGGCTGAGCTTCGCCCATCTTCTTCATATTGCTTCACCCTCGACTTCAGTGCTTCAAAGGTGAGGGGACGTCCTCTGAGCTCTAAGTAGTCCACGACGTGTGGAGCTAGATTGCGTAAGATGTGTGTGATGAGCTGAGGTTCTTCGATTGAGTCCCACACATCTTTACCCATGTAACGGAGTCTGAGTAAGTATGAAGATGCAGATTCGCCGGCTGCCTGTTTTTCGCCTAAGACGTCCGCGAGAATTATGTTTGGGACGCCATGCATTGGAGCGTCTTTCTCGAACTTCTTGCAAGCTTGCTCGAAAGAAACAGTCGGATCTTCGATGAGGTCATTGTGAAGCGCCCACCAAGATTCTGCCTCCATGTCCTTGAAGCTGGATGCAAAGTAGCTTTTCTTTTGATTTTCGGTGAGCTTCCTGGGTTGCGCCCAGAGTCGAAATGCTTGCATGTGTCGCTGCAGCTTTGGCTTGGTAAGGACCTGTTCGTACTTAGGCATAGGCTCCATGTTAGCGTAGTTGTCAAATACCAAGAGGTCTGGCTCGTCTTCTATGTCTGGAATTGTGAGTTGCTCGGAGTCACCTGAATAGGAACCACACGAGGAAGCGACTCGTGAAGTTGGTTGGCGTGGACTAGTCGATCGAGGGAGAGGGGTAGGCTTCCTTTGAATTGATGTTCTTGGCTTTGGAGTCGGTGATACAGCTGGTTTCGTAAGAAACAGGTGTGGAAAGTTCTCTGGTTTGTATTCAGTCGCCTTTTCTGGTCTCGGTAATTGGATCTGAATTAGGGGATGTATATCTTTCAGGTCCGCGATTTGGGGTGGGGTCGACTTCTTAGGCAGCTCTTCCGTACTGTATTTGGTGGTCGAGTTCTCTTGTTTCGTTTCTGGATTCTTCTGAGAGGCGTTCGGCACGAGCCTCGGAGGATTGATTATCGGTTGAATCGTGCGCGTGTCGAGACCTAAATAGCTGCTGGAATGGTCTGAAGATTCCGATGAGAGAGTTCTCTCCCTGGTGGATCTTGGTACTGTGAAGCTACCGGGATTCGTGGTAGTTGGTTTCTTCTCGTTGTTTTCTCCGACACTGATCACGGGGTTATGGCACTGGTGTGGTAAAATGTTTCCTTTCTGGATTTCCACCAAATCAGCGAAGGCTTCTGGAGGGATTTGACGGGGTTCAGTTCCCACTTCGACAGGAGGAAGATTTGGGGGTTGTGGATTTTCTTTTTGTTCTGATGCTAAATATTTTGAAATGATGCCTGGAATTCCGGCCGTGATTTTTCCTAATCTAGTGAGTACACTTGGTTGGGGTACGACCGGTTGTGAATGAATTTCGGAGGAGGGGAGTTGATTCGTCTCCACTTCGACTTTCTCGATGTCACTCTCCGAATCAGTCGGAATCTCTGTCGGGTCACTGGTTCTCGGTAGTTTCTTGGTTTCGACAAGGCTGTTTCCAGCGGTCTGTAGGCTGGTATTATTTTGAAATCTCTTCTTGAAGATGGACTTGAGAATGCTTGTGTCCGGGGCTGGGACCGATGGAGAGATGTTTTTGGGTAAGAGTGCTGATCGGCTTTTCGAGACCGGAACTTCGACACCCTGTTGGGGCTTTTCGGTTGTCGGTGGGGGAATGTGAGACGACTTTTGTGGAGAATTTAACACGAGTTGTGTGATCTTTTCAGGTTGTTCAGGGCAGCTTTGATAATCAGAAGGGGAGGAAAGGTCTAAGCCTATGTTCTTTGTGATCAATTGCTTGGGTGAGAGGGTCTTGAAGGCGTGACCTAAATTCTGTCCTCGCCAGTAATGTATTTTATCTTCAAAATTTAATGTCTTATCTGTTTTGAGGCGATGAAGAGAATTCGGAATTGCTGCTTCAGCTCCTTCCTCTGGAAGTTCACCTTCCCCTGATAGATCCAGGCTCGGGATGTAAGTGTTCTGAAGTATGTCGGCGCTGCAAGCCGGGTCCTCTGGCAATTGAAACTCGGTCTGAAGAGTGCCTTGATTTTCTTTCCTTGGGTTTGTCTCCGCGACAGTTTCCTGTGGGGGTGGTGCGCTGATGGTCTGATCCACTGGGGATTCGGTTCTTTGCTCTCTGGTTGGAGGGTCAATCCGTGTGACGTCCTGAATTGTTAATCGCCGTTTATTTTCTGGAATTGGCGTCGAAGTCGTGGCGGACACTGCGCACTCACTTTCGTCTTTTTCCGGTTCTTTACGTTTCAGTTGTTTTCTCACACTCACTGATTTACCAGTCTTTTGAGTCTGTCTTACTTTGAATGCGATTTGTGAACGGTTCACTGGTGTTGGTTCCTGATTTTTTAATCTTTTAGATCTCCGGGGTAGCATTTGTGCACTGGTGAGGTTAACATATGGATTTAAGTTCAAAGATATTGTCTAATTATGTTTCGGCTTCGGGTGCAGGAATCGGTCGGTTTTTGGATTTTTGTTTTCTCACTGAGCACTGTTCCACATATTGCTTAATTTTCGTTCTCTTTCGTGAGTTCTCTCTGTTCAGCTTACTCGTTCGTGTGTGCGGCCAGCAACGTTGGTTTAGTGCTGGAGTGTTTTTTCCATAAGAGCCACGCGGGCTGGAGTGGCAGATTTGGTTTCGTGCTGGTGTGTCTTTCCCATAAGAGCCACGCGGGCTGGAGTGGCAGATCTTGCGAGTCTCGTTGCTTCACTTGGAGATGATATTTTGAAGATAAAATACATTACTG
>JAHZNH010002265.1:0-10336 GCA_027744355.1 Tyrannoseira gladiata
GTCGTTAAATGCCGAAATATGCATATCACAATTAGCTAATTGTAGGCTTAATTAAAATACCAGCACAGTACTGTTATAGTCTGCATGTCTTGACCCGAAAAAGATAGGGACAGAGAGATTGCCGAAGAAGCAACACCACCGAACCAGCAAGCAGTTGTGCACAAACGCACGGCTGCTTCGCCAAGCTCAGAGCTCTCTCTTTCGTTTTTCATGCCTGAAGCGTGAATATGGGAAGCTAAAAAATCTTTCCTTAGAGATGGAATCCGTCAGAATACAATGGATTACATTTATTTAATTTTTGAGAGAAGAAAAATTTGTATCATTTTAGTGAATTTCATTCCCAAACCTTTTTGATTTTATGTTCACTTGGAGTCAACTCAGCTGACGAGCTCGAGTTGCTGGAACGATCGTCAGCGTGACGATGTTTGTGGGATTTGCTTGAAGCCGGTGGTGGTTGGGCAGCACTATCAGCGGCGAAATGACCGTCACTCCGCGAAATATTGTCGTGACCGAAACTACTATTCTGACTGCTTTTATGATGATGAAGATTATTGTTATTATTATTATTGGTGGAGGTGCTCTGATTATGGTGTGGGTGGCTTTTAGAGTTCGAGTGCTGTTGAGATGGCCTCTGATGTTGATGATGGTGTTGGTGGTGGTGCTGGGGTGACGACGATGAATGATGATGATGATAATGATGAAGATGTGGCGTGTGCAAAGAACTTTTGGGACTGGGTGATTCCTTCGGTCCTGGCACCAGACTTGGAGAGTGGAATCCGCTACTGCAGGCACTAGATTGGGGAGTCGAATCACTGCCAACGAGTGGGCTCTTCACACGGGTGATGGCTGTCGTTGCATATGGCGTGAACAAAGTCTGTGACCCGACGCGACCTTGTCCAACCTTAGGAGTGCTAACGGGGGCTACGATCTGATGGGGTTGTTGTTGTTGATGATGATGATGATGCGCACCACTACTACTGCTATTAGCACTATCCACCAAGCTCGGACTTGGCTTTTTCGCAGGAACTGGTGCGAACGAAGTGGTTTGAGATGAGGAGGAATGCGAAACTAACGGAGGAACGTTTGAAGCACCTGCTGTATCCTCGTGGTTTGGTGGTGGGTATGCGTTACGACTGTGACTATTATTATCTTCGAATTGTCGCTTTGATGAGGTTATTGAGCCGTTCTGACAAACAATAATAAAAAAAGTTATGAGCGCAAAAGCTTTTTACAGAAAACAGAAAGTTCTCCAGGGAGGAAGGTAAATACGTTAATTCATGACAAGCTGGAAAAGAAACATAATCACGAATAGGATGTGTCATATCAAAACACTCACCGTAAAGGACTTGACACCGGGTTGAGGCACCTCTAAAACTTCTTTCTTGATTGCACCGTTATTGTAGACGTTGTCCGACGATATCGAGCTCGTGGAACTGGCGACAGAGTGGAACGATTTCTGAGACTGACCCTTATGGCGATGATGATTACTCACAAAGTTGGAGTCCTGGCACGGGCTACCTTGCACCTTAGTCGAGGATGATGATGCGCCAGGCTGAACTGGATTCACATTACCGAAGGAAGTTGACGGGCTGCTCGAGTGGTTATCAACAATGCTACCATTATGACGAGCATGGGACTTGTTCTCACCGAATGAATTGGCCTGAGTTCCGGTCGACTTTTCCTTCGCCTTCGAGGACTGATGAGTTGAGGAAAACTGGTGGAGATTATCGACTGCCGAGTTTACTGCACACTCTGGAAGATTGAAAGGAATCAATGAATAATCAATTCTTATATTTTGTACAATGGGGCATTGTGAGACTATCCTAATTTTAGCTTTCTAGAATTTGCAGCCTGTCCATATTTTTGAATAATTTGGTTAATCAGGTTTCTGGTTCCAATTTGAACTTACAGAGCACATCTAGTTAGATCGTTCAAGTTAGAGTTTTAACCGGCTAGCTAAATTTTTTAAAGGATGAGTACACACTATTTAGTCATGTGTCCATGTCATGCTTGCTTCTGAATTCAATTTGCCTTGGATAATGACTTCGCCCTCACCATATTATGCAGTCTCACAATTATCTAAATAACTAACTTCCTCTGGCGGTAAATTGGCCATGTGGAGTGAAGCTGGAATTCTTCTACCCTACCGGATGTTCTTTTTTTCTCGTGTTTTCAGAGTTGCATGCTACTTAAGTCCTCACTCATACCACGCTATGCTACTTACTTCACCTTCATGCATCTGTCAAAATATTCGAGGGGTAGACAATTTTTTCTTGAAGCTACGTAAATATGAATTCCGGCTACTGGAATCAGTCCTTACTGTCCGTAGTCCTTGAAGAAAACTCGAACATTTCTGGCAAGTGTCGACCTTCACAAGTATTAATTTCGCAGCCATTCGAATCACCATGATGATATTTATCACATCAGAGTTAGATCGTTTTATTGCTTGTGGTTCTAGGTAAGTCATACTGACATAAATATGCAACTTTCTCTTTTCTTTCTCAAATCCTCGATGCAACAGCTTTAATGGAGAGAATGTGCTTACTTTTTTATATGGTTGTCCTGACTTTACGTAAGTTTCAGTCTTTCGCCCGCAAATCATTTGAATTGCCCACTCTACTCTAGTTATTTCACATCCTTTACCCGCTTTCTTTGGACCTTTGGACATTCCCTCCATATCTTGATAATTTTATCAATGCTCCTGCACTTCCCCTCCCACCGGAATTCATGAGCCTCATGAATCCTTTCCTTTCGGCAATCATAACTCATACCGATGACTTTATTCAACGCTTTGGTGGACATGCATACTTATAAGCAATGCTCCGCTTCTGGATCATGACTTGGTCGTATGCCTTCTTTTAAGCCAACCCAACCACTTCCCTGCGAGTGAGATTTTCGCCAGTCATGGTTTTTTCGGTTTGCACAAACACTGGCGTCATTTTCTAGGCCCATATTTACGAAGCGTGCTCCTTTGATATCCCATCTCTCATTGTTTTTTTTTCTCTCCGAGGAAAAGAGAAGAAAGGGCTGAAAATTTGAAACAAGTCTATACAAAGTATCTCTGGTAGCATTACAAAAGGCAGGAGGTTTTTTTTCTGAAGTGACATAAAGCGGAGCTTGTTTATGTCTACATTTTTCTTCCCTTTTCATTCCTCCTCCTCCGAATTCGATTCCTTTCATGGAGCGCGCATTTCACAAAAAAAGCTCGCATAGAGCACAAAGCAGCAGCAGCAGCCTTCCCCACCAAACCAGCCATTATATAACGCACCCAGCTCAGGCTTCATTATCATCATCTTGTAAAAGAAGAAATACGGTCGGTCGGGCGGTCGGGCTGAATTTTTTTATGTCTATTCCGTAGCCATACTTGTTCCCGTGTGGTGTGGTGGAGGTGGTGGTGGTGGTGGTGCTTGATTTTTGAGAGGATTTACTTCTCCTTCTCCTGTTCCAAGGAAGCCATCACTATACTCATGGATTGTGGGGAAAAAAAGAAGAAGAAATGCACTTTTCCCCTCCTCGAGACTGACTAGAATTCATTACAAGGGAAAAAACGAAGATATAAAAATCAACCAAGCATGCAAGTGACTCACCATGCACGATAGGCAATAAAAATGGGCAAAAGGGAAAGAAAAACAGACAAGACGAGAGAGGAGGAAGAAGAAGGAGAGAGAGAGAACCTGAGCTCACCGAGTGAATGGTACAGAGCAGGGCCGGAAAAAAATACTTCTTCTTTTTTTTAACATCCATGTAAAATCATTGCGTACAATGCGATATTTTCTACGTGAAAGAAATAAGACAAAAAACTTCAAGATCGATTTTTTCCTGGTTTCTCTCCTGGTTTTCCCTTGGCTGCCATGCCGAGAATACAAGCCAGCAAGCTTAGCTCAGCTCGGCTCGACTCATGGGGGAAAAGAAACTGATAATACTGAAAAAAAGAAGGAGCTTGTCCGTGATAATGTTGGATTGGAGAGAAAAAAAATGGTAAAGGAAGGAAGTAAAGTAACCGTCCAAGTGATAACGTTACAGTAAATATGGCAATCGTGATTCTTGATCATGACGAGGCCGTGGCCGACTCCGCTCCTTTTTTTTGGACAATGTTATCTCTCCTCTCTCGGGTTTTTATGGGGGAGCCTCTATACTTTAAATTCATGCTGAGGGAGAAAATAGTCCTTCCAGGGGAAGTTTTATGTTCATTATTTTCACATCTTTAGATGTAGCGCAGTTTTTTTTGGGAAGGATTATGATGTTGATGAATTTTACCGAGGGAAGTGGTGGATAATTCATATGGATCTTTTTTGCTTCTTAGAGATCTACTTTAGCTACGTCTGAATGCTTTAGCTGCGTTGTTCTCGAATGGAGTTTGGTTAAGTAAGGCAATATTTTAAGAACCTCTAGAGCAAATTAATGAGATGTGCATCTTTCATATCATTCTGGAGTACTTTCTATGTAATAAGAATCCCCCTTAAGTAATATAGCCAAAATCTTTTTTACTTAGGATGCTTCTATAACTCTTGAACTGGTGGAGTAATTGTCAAAAGTTGCCCCTGTTTAATTTTATAAAATGTTGTACTTTATCCAGGATCTAAATTAAATAAAAGGTAGCGCATCATGAAAAGCTACTTCATGAATCGGAATTCCCCCGAAGGGCACAAGTGTTCTAGGTAAAGCTTAGAAAATTGAAAAGAATTTTAAAGAATAACCTTACCTTGCTTTGAGACACCAAATAGTTCCTTGCGGTCGTCAGTAATCTGAAATCCAAAAAATAGATAATTAATCAGTGATTCACTCCAAAAAGGAAGGGATTCATTCGTATATTTTTAATTATTCAAAGAGCTGACATCATGAAAGTATTTAATGGGATAAACCAAAAGCCACCGCTCATACAGGAGTGGGGATAGTCACAGAACAAATGTATTGCTTAACGCTTCCATCGAACTCTTTAAACACCAATATGCTCACTCCCATTCTGCGTACTTAATGCATTAATTCCTCCTCATCATGCTCAGAGATCTGTTTCATTATCTTGCATCAAAGCGATCCCCCGACAAGCATAGTTTTTTTTGGTTAGTTCAATGAAATGCATAAGTATTTATTTCAAGACGTTCATAGATAGCCCAGAGGTATAAATCATATTGCCAGAGGCATGATCATATTTTAATTCGATCGACCGGCATTATCACAGCTTCCTTTTAAGTTCATCGCCAGGAGGCGAATGCACATAAAATTTAACGCATTCCTTCCCTCATTCCATTCAAGTTGAGATTTGAGCGAGTGATTCTGTCAAAACACGATCCCCAGGCATGGGGAACCATGAGACTATGATGCTTTCTTAAGTACTCACTTCCTACTTTTGAGCGAGTGTTTCAGCTTTTGAGGATAGAAATTTTCATAAAAGTGTGAATACTTTAATTCTCGTCCTGATTAACGATGCTTTCCAATCGTGCCAACAAAGAATCGGCAATGCATGATAACACATTCCTTCAACATAATAAAGGTCCAGAGACAATCGGGATGTTTCAGTATAATTACTAAATTTACAGCGTCAACCTGATGACTTTTTCATCATCTTACTCTACAAATCTTTATCTTTCATCTCCTCACATCACATCACATCGATTTATCGAAACTAAGCGAAAAAAAATGTTTCATGGATGAAATGTATCCCTTTTTCCCCATCCCGGAGAACTGAATAGGATGCGCAATTTCATTTCGCGAATGTCGGGAGATTTTCCCCCATCCCAGCTCCCTTTCTTTCACGACCCCAGTCCTCGGCGTGATTGTGATATGAAACCCGCCATAAAAACGCTATTATTCCCAGCATTATAATGCAAGGAAAGTGCTCCACATTTCCAGAATGTTTCACGTTTTGCGAGAATCGCTTACACTCTCAAATAAACGTAAAACTACTACTACTACGACTACTCATTTCCCATTAAAGGTTCGTTGGATTCTATGATGCTTCCCCACTCCCATTGTGTGACCCTTATTGCCATTGTCACAAAAATAAAAGTAGTCATTCATTCGTCGCCGTATCACTTTGACGACGACAATAATAGAGCCGCTTCTTGAATTGCTCGGAGTGGGAATATGATACTTCCGAATTTCCATCCTCGTAAAAAAAAGAAAAGTACCGGCGGGGTATAATGCTGCACATTACCGGGGAAAACGAGAGTAATAAAGCCATCCCGATAAAAGCGAGTCGCTTCATTACTACTACAACTACTCTTTTAATTGCCTCCCGACTAGTAGTAGTAAGTATTAGTACTACATAGTAGTAATAGTAAAATGTACTATAGCAAGCACTACTTAAATTTCCGCAGTGATCGATGATGGGAAACTTATTATTTTATTGGACATGTGTAAACATAATTTCTTTCGGGAGAGAGTGCGAAGAAGCGCTCATCATTACATATTTTGTTTAAATGTGGGGGAAAAATCAGTCTCCACGCATGAGAATCCGTAGGCAGAGTAATGCAATGCAATGCATGGAATCTAATAGCTCCCATGATAACATAAAAAGCAGCAACAACTACTACTGCTACTACTTCAACCAGGATACCATTTTTTCTCCCGTTTTATAGTTCACTGAAGAGAGTTGGCATTAAGTAAAGACATGGAAAACAGTTTGTTTTTCTAATAATTGATGGCTGTAGAGCACTAAAACCAAAACTAAACTTAACGCCTCCGCGAAGCAATGAATCCGTTGTGAAAATATGCTTGTCTTGTGCGCTCACTCATTCCTTCCTCGCTCGCAGTAGTAATCTCGGGACGGACGACTTGACTTCACTTTGTCTCGCATGCCGAACGGTATTTAGTGGGAAATGTTTTCCTCTGAGGAAAATATTGGATTGGAATGGTATGGTGATGTGATGTGATGATGGTATATGGCGGGATGATGGTTGGTGGTGGTGGGTGATAATGATAATGGTAGTGAAATATTGTTATTTGCGTTTTCTAACTGCTTCTTGGCCATGTGCCTCCGAGAGAGAGAGAGAGAGCGCGCGAGCGAGGTTTGTTACTCGACTCAAGACTCCATCCAACAACTTATTTTTTTATCACGGATACAAAAAAAACTGTGTATTAGGAGTAATGATGACTATAGTGTGCTGAAAATGATGATAATGATCATGATGGCTGTGTGTACGACTATATATTTTTCCTTTTCTCTCTCTCTCGGTTTTTTTTCTTCTCCTCTTGATTCGGAGAGGGAATACATAAGTTGAACAAGCGAGTAAGTGAGAGGCTAAAGATGTTCTTTTATTGAGTGGAAGCAAAGAGTGACTCGAAAAGAGTGAGATGAGAACTTGAAGTATGTCAGCAGAAGCGAGAAAGAGAGAGAGAGAGTGAGAGGGGGAGAGGAAAAGTAATGGAGGAGTGATCCAAAAATACACTTACGGAGAGGAGGATATCTGTGCTCACTTTTATTAAACTGGTGAGAGTGTTCTTAGGCCTAGTGGCCAATGTAATATCATCACCACCATCATCATGATCATGATCATCCTCATCCTCCTCTTCCTCGTCTCCGTTTCAACAGCATTAAATGAATACGACAAATTTGGGGGACGGAAAAAGTCTTCTCCATGGAATAAACTCACTCACTCACTCACTCACTGATTGTGAGGGTCTTGGGGGTATAAAAAGGAGCAGGGGAAATACAGATTGAATTGAATTGAAGCAGTGAGCGGGGTCAGTGGAGGAGTACCTCTCCGCTGGAAACTAAATCTCATTATGTTCCACAGAATAAATACATGTACACACACACTCTCTCTCTCACGAATGTGTGGAATGTCAGAGTGGAAGGGAAACTGCTCCAGATTTATGTGGTGGTGGTGGTGTGGTGGTGCTGGTGGATACGAATGAATGAATGGATTCAGGAGCTGCAACAAATTATGTGGGCATGTTGATTTAAATGCCTTTTTGATTGATGATTAAGTATGATTACGCATGCTCAACATCATTCCGAAGGGATATGATCATGATGATGAATAAGTATGTATGCAGTGATAAAAATTTTTGTTTTTAATACCTCCCAGAACACCAGAACGAGTTTGAGGAATTTTATTTTTTTTATGGAGGAGTGATGCGATGGAGCATTAATTCGGCCCACAGACAGAGCTCGAGAAATAGAGAGAGCTGCAAAAGCTCTGGGCTCTAATCACAAGTGCTAACTTGAGTAATAATATTTTTATAGATGCTGTGATTTTTCCCCGTTTCAAGCCCAATAAATGGCAGATGGAAGCACTAAAGAGAGCAAATTAACAAGTGTGTAGTTGTAGTAGTACTACTACCACTACTAAGTTAGTAGATCCTCAGAGGAAAAAGCTCCTCATCACTTTCCATATTTTACAACTGCATTAAAGCGGAAAATCAGTTTTTCGAACAACTCAAACTCTAACTCCTCCAATAAATATCGAATAAAAAGGAGACCATAAACATTTCAACTGAATCATATTTCCGTCAGCGATATTTGATCGTTGCTCGGAGAACGTAAAAAAAGCTGAAAATATCAAGAGGAAAAGGAGAATCTCTTTAGGGAAGGAGATGAGATGAGATGCTCCGGAGAGAGAAAACATTATTTTTGTATACACTTCATTATCAAAGCGAACTCTTCCTTTCAACTCCTTTCCTCTCTTGAGCCATCATCTCGTAAAAAGGAGATTTTAAAGCCGGAGCTTCCTCCATCTCCACCTAAATCTTCGTTTTCACGAGTGAAGACGCAGGAAATAACATTGAAGTAAATTATGGAACTTTTTTGGATTGGCTAGGGATTCAACCTATTCAATTTGCACTTGTTCGAGGAAAAAAAATATTAAGCGGACTAATTCTTATCGCTTTGTAAAATTGTCTTAAAATTTGAAGCTAAATGTTTGTGATGTCGGCTTCAGGAAATAACTGATTTCAGTTTACAGTTGCTCCTTTTTAATGATCAATGCAGAAGCGCTCTATAACCTGAATATTGGATCATGATCATGCTAAATACTACCAACAACGAAAGTACAAATGTCCAGCTAATTTTGAACACTTTAATTTTGCCACTTTTATAAAAGCCAAGTTTACTATTGATGCCCATCCAGATGGTCGTCAAATTCAAATGGCGCTTTTTACCAAATAATTAGTAAGCCTGGAGACAACTTGTCTTGCTTCTTCGTGTTAAACAGAAACCGGCAATGTCAAAACTGCACGGATTACACTCCCAGTTAGACGTTGCTCTCCTAGCTTGATAGTTTCCCGAAGTATAGTTTCCAAAAAAATGTTATTAAACATATGTAAATGATGAATATCTTCACTTACTTACTGGGGAAGATTCAACGTATGAATCCAAAATCCTTACGTTGTTTCAAAAAATGTACTACTTTCCCATATGCTTCTAGCAATTTTTCCTGCGACACTCGCACATTTACACTTCGGGTAATAATACTTTTGCACAGTTTTTTTCAGTCCTACACCAGTGCAAATCGTTCCGGTTCTTTAACACTCTCTTTCTCACTGATTTTTTTTTGCAACAATTCTCACTTCACGGGAGAAGTGCGCATGTTCATAAGTAAGTCAGAATTTACAGATGTACGTACATGTGTTTTGAGCAGAAGATCTCACGAACAAATTTAACTAATTCCTTTCCTCCACATAAAAAAACGTGTTGTTGTTCCGAGTTTCTATTTCACTGCCAAAGATTTTTTTTATATCTCGGATTCTACTTGTGTTGCCGTGGAAGAATGACAAGCTTCAGCGGAGTGCACGTGAAGCGATTCACAAAGACAAAAGACTTGTTCAACCTTCAAGGTTTGGTAAATTGTGCGGTATTCCGTGGGAATGAGCATTTGATGCTGGTACAACTTTGGCACATGCTTACGAACAGATAAGACACGGAAAATTAGAGTCCTTTGCTCAAATTCAAAACTCGCGCGGTTAGATTGAGAAGACGGAAAAACCTTGTTATTATGAAGTGTAATGCAATACTCAATTCAAATTTTCGAATTTCGCGCACTTTTTTCGGAACTCCGATTTATATGAATCCAATAAGGACTACAATGAAATGTCGTACCAGATCAAATACAGCGTGTTTGATGGATTAAACGAGAATGAAACAACTGTAAAACGTGTATTTCTTTCCCGTGAATGCTGACAGAAGCCCTGAATAATTTGCAGAGTTTGCTTGACATGCAAATTAAGTTCACATCATAAATTTCACTAATTCTGAGGTCTGCACACAACTTTGGAAGCTTGTCAATGGATTCCAATCAATAGTTTTGCAATGCCGGATACTGTAACCGATCTCCAGGAAAATCTGGATGCGACGTAAATGTTAAGTATTCATTCAATATTTTTTCGACAGTCTCCC
>JAHZNH010002266.1:0-18833 GCA_027744355.1 Tyrannoseira gladiata
TGGGGCAAAGTTAAGCAATCAGTAGTTTTTTTTATATAATGAGGACTTTGCAAAACTTTGTACAATGGAGTTTTATGAGATAATAATTTTTCCGGAGCGTGTTATGTAAAATCTCATTAAACTAACAATATTCAAATCAGAGGACTTAGGGACGCGTCTCAAATCACGTTGCGCATTTCATAACACGGGCTCAGCGGAGGTTGGACTGTGATCTCGTTGTTTTGATCATCGAATTAATTTAACAACTTAATTCACAATAATGATCAGATAGCGACTTTTTTCGGTTATTTTTACTCGGAGGTAGGTAGATAATTTGTTTTTTTTAAATTGGATTCTACAAGCTTCTGCATCATTCCGTAATCAAAATCATTATTCATCCCGCACCTCGGCCGAAGGTCGAAGTTCCAGTCTGATGGAGGAGTGAGGACTCTGAACCGTGCTTAATGGATCAATGGTTTTTTATTCCTCGAAAACAGAATCAAATTACACTTCGTGAGAGAGAAGTCACGTTAAGGAGTACAATGAAACTAATCAAAATTCAAGACGACTATTTATGTGAAAAACGCCATATTGGCGCAATCTCATTGGAGCAAGGTTCAACTTTGTTTGCAAGAAATCATTATATGTAGTTAGGAATCCACGTCACTAAGTAATCCAGTATAAAAAAAGGACTAATAAAGATCCGCTTGGGTTTGAGGTCACACATTTGCTCTAACCTCAATATGGCCTCGTCCTACGCAATATCAGCATTTCCACTAATGAATTTTATTTGTACTAAATTAACGAGACGTGAAATGTGGCGCTTATCAATTTAATTTCGATTCTAGCTCTGGCTTTGCTTTGTCCACGTCCGAAATTCTCGACCTATGCAACTCATTCTATTTTAGGAGTGGATCACCAACCACCACCTCCTCCTCCTCCTCTCTATCCGGCTTTCTCGGAAACTTATCTCTATTACTCATTCATGTACATCATCAACCTCCGACAGTCGCGCGATGGTCGTCCGTTCCCATTTCATTTTCCCCTGATCACGTAAAAATTCATTAGGCTCCCCATTCTGAAAATCTAAACTGAGAATCTGAGCCTCGTCTGGAGCAGTAAACTGATATATTAACCCCTCTTCTTTATTACCACTAATCTCTGACAACGAACGACGACGACTTTTACCATGTGTATAATGCCAGCGTCTTGGAATACCAATTATCCATACACCATCCATATCTTTAGTTCGTCAGCGAGGAAAAAAACATGAAAAGCCAATACCATCCCATAACCCTTTCCTTTAGTTACGTTTTAAACTAATGTTTTTAGCGAAGCCGCGGGAGGTGGAAAAACAGTCGTTGAAAGTTTATTTGTGAAAGTCGCTAATGCATGGAAGCATACAGACATCACACAGTTGTTACTTTCCTAGCTCCGAGTAAGGAATGGCCTTGGAGAGATAAATAAAAAAAAGGAGTGCGCGAGATGTTTGAAGCATGCACAAGCTTCTCATATTTTCCTTCCCCTACAATCTCACGCGGGAATGGATTGGCTTAGTTAATGGATTCGGGAGCGGGGAGGAAAGTCTAATTTTTATTTAACTGCAAAATAAAAGATTGTAATAGGCTCCCATCCACTTTCATGAATGGCTCGTTCGCCTCAGTCCATAATACTCCCGACATTATAGGGCTGGTGCGGTGAGTGATTCAAAGACAAGACGTTGCGCATTACAAGGCGAAGGAGTCTTTGTTCTTTAATGTTTTTCTCACATGGAATGAAGCAATAAATGGAGTTGGGTTATGGTGTTGCATCCCAGCTTTATAATTTATTGCATGAGGATATAAATCTCATATTTTTGGGCGGATGTATTTATTTTCGCTTCGGAGAAAACTCAGTCGATGATGATGATGATGATGATGATGATGATGATGATATTGATGCTTCTTGACTTTGTCATCTGCGGTGGGTCTAGGTCCGTGAACTGGAACTCTGTGAAGGCTGCCTATATCGGATTAAGGGCGGCTGACAGGATGAGGTAAGAGGAGAAAGGACGACGAGGAGGAGGAGATGAGACTACTCAATTCCACCTGCTACATTATTATGCAGTTTTCTTATTTATCATGTAAAAAAGACGCTGCCGAAACTCCACGTGGCCATTACGAATTCAAAGGGATGACTCGTCTACCCATCCATCTATCCATTTCATCCCACGTACATTTCCATTCGAAGCGCGGTGCATGACACTGTAATTACCTACCTATGGATGATGATGAGGATGATCATGGTGGTGGTGGTATGATGGGGATGAGATTCCCTTTTACTGTGAGAGTCTATCACTTCACTAATAATTCTTTCATGAGCGCAGCAGTTAGTATCGGTGGAATGTGGGTAGTCATCCTGAGTCTTTTGATCTCCATCCTTCCAAACCAGACGGGTAATTAGGTATTTAGGGAATTGAATCAGGGAGTTGCAGTTGTCGTCGAGGAGTTTCTTGATTGTCACAATCGTGGAATTGTCTCAGTCCCTTTCATCTCATCACTCTAATCTAATTCAGTGGTATCTAGCTGGAAATGAAAGATAATTTTGTCATTAAAAAATGCAGGCTTTTAGCTCGTGAGCAACGGATGAGTTTTCTGTTAATCGTTAAAGTTCGCAAAAACTTAAGCAACAAAGGGACACTACTCGGTTGGCTGATTAATCTGCGTGGGAAGCATTCAATCCGGTTGCCTCACCAAAGTTTCATAACTCATTCAGCAAGGTGTCAATTTGGAATTACTTATGCATAAAAAAATTGACTTTCTAGCGTCAAAAGATAATTTTCCTGGGATTAAGGAAGTTTCCCTGAGTGAGTGACAAGTGACAACAGAATTCAAATTAATCAACTTCAGTACTACGTAATCTTGGAAAAAAGGAATTTCACACTGCATACACAGAGTATTTAAGCAGGATGTCGGATTTTTAGTTTAACAAAGATCAATGCTTTGAATTAGACTAAGAAGGTCTTTTGAATTAGACTGCACCAATTTTAAACCTGAAATTGCAAAAACTTCAAAGAAGTCCTGATTCACAGTGAAGGGTAAAAATATTGGAAATCTTTCAACTCTTTTCCCGGCGTCACTCTCATAATTAACATTTCGTTTCAAAAGAACTTTCTATCACTCCTCCTGATTTCGTTAGAGAGAATTAAAGATCTATGTACTTATGTACATTATTAACTTCCACACTCCCACTTCCAACTAGCCGTTCCCTAATACTTACGTTTGATCACCTCATGCAGAAATTTTCCGGTGAAAAGATGAATCTATCTCCTGTTAAACTTGACGAAGAGGGTGGTGGATGAATGAAAAATGTCAATTATATGTGACAAGTCATCCATCATCAAACTTTATTTCAGTTATCTCTGAAGCCACACACACACACTCTCAGTCAGTCAGTCAGTGCCCGCCTCAACTTTTCTCGGAAACTTTGCTTCGTTTGCCTTCCCTCACTAATTTCGGTTTGACTCTTAGTTAGTTCGTTGTAGAGCTTTGAGTATTGTGGTGAGACAAGGAGCGTCATCATTTTCCCCCTTATTCATACTTAAATACCACTGCCTTTGACACGAGAAAGTTTTGACTAGTTCGTTTACTTAATCAACGTGGAATTAGTGAAATCTGATGAACCCAGCAAAAAAACTCACCTTCCTACTTTTCCTTTTAGTCGATTGTGTAAACAGGGGGAGTCAATATTATTGCCATCATCACATCACATCACATCTCTCTAATCAATTAAGTACAATCTGCATTTTATATTATGATGTATGCGGCTCGAGACTTGTGACGATGTACCCACGAACCAGTAAAGTCTGAGCGGAGGGGATGCTCCGATCTCGTGTGTCCTGAGTCTCACTGACTGAGGCAGTCTCGTTTCTCCTCATGTGATGTGGACTGGCGTCCTTCTCCCGAGTGCATTTTAAATGTGGTGGACTGTGAACTGGTGGTTGGAAATAGATATTGTCATTGAGTACCTATTTCACAGCATTCCTTTCCCGCTCCAGGTTGTCTAAATTGATTTGGAGTGTGGTCTCCGCAAACAACTTCATACTCTCTGAATCCATGGGCTCGCTCCTGTGCCGTTTTTAATTGCGGAAATGAGGATGTTGGTTTCAATTTGCTGTGAATTGATCTAGTTGGTGCTCTCTCAATGAAGAAGCATCACCCATTTTCTGTTTGTGGGTCGAGAGCTTGGACAAGCTTACTTCAAAGAATGACGCATATTCGTGAAAACATCATCATTGCGAAACGGTGAGAGCACACGTTGTCCCCTCAAAAGAAATATTGCCTAGGGCGAGTGCATCCACGTAAAACCTTTTTTGTCATATATAAACATCATCTTTCACTATTGTCATGTTGTTACTCCATATCATGATTCTATATCACCACTTTCATTATCATTTTCCTGCAAGCTGTGCAAAATTCAAAGTTTTTTTTTCCAGACTGATACAGCACGTTTCTATTTTTTTGGGGAACAGTTCCGAGACACAATTCATTTCCGAATATCAGTGAGGAGGTAAACTGGTGCGTCACTCAAAGAAATTGCGTGGTCTTTACACCTGACAAAAAATATTAACCTAGATATGGGTGTCATTTGATTCAATGTCATCCTCGCATTATCATCACCATCAATAACAGCAGCGGTACGGGGCATAATAAAGGAAAGACTGTGATATTATACCAAGGTAGATCTCCTCCACTCCACTATACCTAATTTACACCTGGATGGGTGGGTGAACGCCTCCCTCCCGAGACATAAAAATTTACTCATCTTTTGACATTAATTCACGGAAAAATGTCTCTTTCTGGATGAGGTGTCATAAAAACAAGCTCCCATCACCATTTGTTATGTCCCGTCTACGCAAAAAAAACTAACTACTACCACTGTAAAATTCTCGGAACGACAGGCGAAAGAAACTAGGTCATCAGTGTCTCCTCTACGCATTATTTTCACGCACTTTCATCTTATCTGAGGAACTCGTCGCTGGGCTGGCATTAAACCCTGGCCTAATGTATAGATAGATAGATACTTTCTCACATTCATATCATGGGAATTCGATTTTTTTCCTTTTCTGAAAAGAGAAAAAAAAACTTTTTCCTCGAGTTTTTTCTCCTTCACGGGGAGCTTCTGCCACTCTTGCGAAAACTTCCACATATTTCGAACAACTTATTTGAATAAGAGCAATAAATAATGAAATCAGCGTTTTTTTCCGCGACAGCTTGAGCCCAGTTTTATTCATGGATAGATTCATTCCTCCTTTTTCTATTCATTTCTTTGGCGAGAGAGAGAAAGAGAAAGTAGGAATATAAAAGGGTGCTCGCAACTTTCCCCTCCTATTACCATCTTCCCAAGTTTCGAGCCAGAGGGATGGTTGACAACACCTCTAATGCAATTCGATCCTTGCGTATTCTTCTCGCGAAAAATCATAGTAGTAGCAGCAGCAGCGACATAGGCACCAGCTTCACAGTATCTTCCATTAGATTTCTCCTGCTGATTTAGAGTAAAGATTATTCCGCGAAAAAGATGCGGTGAGTTCAGTTTGTGGGGAATCAAAAAACAGGATGATTTTATTAAGGGAGGACTCGCTCCCCCGAGAAGAAAAGAAAGAATGGGTGCGTTCTCCATACAAAAACATTTTTTATCTCGGTTTGCGTAGAATGCAATCAGGTTAAATTGCGTATAATATATCAAAGCTTATCTCCATGCTACACTTGCCGCGCACATTAGGCGGACGTTCTTTATAGAGATGCGTAATCCATATAGGAGAGGGACGTTGCGCTGCTCACTTCATAGGAGTACGCACAGAAGAGCCGAAATCTCAAGGAAGTTAGTTAGTTTACTCGGGTAGAAGTACCCGAGAAATGAGCCCATGTTGGCAAAGTCCGTAAGATCGATGGCTGGTGGTGCGGTGTTTTCTCTCGGTTGATGTCTTCTCCTTAATAGGGGACTCGCAGATGTTGCCCGTTTCTTTTATTGCCTTTGTTTCGTTTTAGATTAAGAAGAGGAAGAAGAATTAGCCTGGGCTAGGAATGCCAATAGACCGCGTTTCCTCGACCCGAGGAAATCGAGTCGGAAAAATGTAGATCCATTATACACTACACGCACCAGCGGTAGACTCTGAAGCTGAGGCAATGTAAATATGTATATAGTATCGTCGTAGCAGTTTCAAAGTGGACAACGAACCTATAGTTTGTGATGATGTAATGTCCGAAGCTGAGGCGAATGCAAACAAACTTTTGAAACTGACGTGTTGTTTTTGATGCATTTAAGGCTGCCTAATTTTTCCCTGTGGCCACTAGTGCCTGGTCTTTCCCCACCAACTTAAAAAGTTTAAGACTGAGTTTGAAAAATTTCGAAACCAGAGACGAAAACAGGACAATCTCGGGTGCATGGAGCGGTTTGTTTTTGGAACAGCTTGAAATATTTACTTTTTCAGTAGACGATATAGCATAAGCTTGGATAAACACTCACTTCATCTTCGATGGGGGAAGCATATCTGTGCGTAAGCAAAGATTAAAATAATACTCGCGTTGGCATTGCCCCCACTTCCACGCATCTGCCGTCCAATAATAAATGAATGGAATGCTGCGGAGGAAAGTTTTTAGGGATCTTGAAAGCAAACAAAATCCACTGACCGATTATTTTCCACGTCTAAAAGTACCTCTGCCAGTAAATTTGTTCGCAAATCGTAGAATTTTTTCCCGAGAAACATTGATTCTAAAAGCTTTAATGAGCGAGCCATCGCTTTTTCTCTGACGCTCGCTATCAAGTTGCGTTACCTACTAGCCTGATTCAAGTTGATTAACTGGAAATGGGAAAAGAGGCCAAGAGTATTTATTTAGAGAGGATTTTCCCCATTACTTTCTTCCCTCGCTCAATCATTTTTAATTCAATAAATTCATTAGAATGACCTGCCTAACGCACAAGCGCTCCATTCACTGCTTCCGAACCGACTTTCATAAATTATGTATGGAGTACCTGCTCTTACCAGTACTTGAAGTGTTCTGCTTAGCCACAAAGTTTTGATCACCTACTCGAGCATTGTGGCAGAGATAAGCAAGTTGGGCACTGGTGCGGATTTCAGTTTCAGGCGCGTAATTCTCCGTGGCAAAATGATTCGAAGCAGTTCTTTGTTTCCCTTCTCCTCTTCCGGAAACGTATACTTTTTGGATGATTGTGCTAATGTATCTTGTGTCAGGGGCTCTAATTTCGTTTTTAGCGGAAGTTTCCTCAGAATGAATGAATGGATTGGTGGAAGAATACGGACCAAGTTGCCCTCCTAAGTAGTTAGTTCTGATGATGAGACACACGTGGGCAGGCTGGTTTCTTTCTCCTCTCAGTCTCATATTCTCCCTGCTAAAATTTCCACAATTTTTCATGGTCTTGTTTAGCCTCCTGTGACACAAGTATTGCGATAAAAAATCCAACTTGTTCGTTGTTCCTCTCCTGAATAAGGAGCGTGACAAATTGAAGAAAATTTTCCGTGTACAACGAGAGATTTGTCCTTGTATAACTTTTTCTCCGGACTCCAAAAACATTTTTTTTTCAATGAAACATGCTATTGTACTGCTAGGAAGCACCTTTCCTTTAAAATAGATCCCATTTCATTTGAGAATTGTACACGTAGTACATTAAGGGAATTAAAGTCGACTGGGGCTCGTATGGGAAAATAGTGTTCTTTTTCTGTACAGACTTTGAATAAATTTTCTAAATCCGGAGTAGACAAATTCATTGGAAATTCAATGAAAATCTTAAAAGTTCTTTCTCGGCGCCCAATCATTCTCCTGTCTCTTTTGAAATGAAGTGCATGCACCGTTTCGATTCACTCGATTCGATCCATCAATTTAGAAATGATAGGCAGGGGTTTGTTCATCCTCAACTTTTTCCTGCGTGAAACACAATTCGGCTTGTGGGTTCCAAGAAAGGCACCTCGTTCACATCTTAGCTCAGCTTAGCTCACAGACAGCTTCAAAATTAATACTGAAAAAACAGCTCGATACATTCAGAAACTAAGTTAAAAGGCGAGATTCACCGAAGCAATATTGGGTTGCGCTTTTTACGCTCAAGGTATTTGATTTGAAGCGAGACCAAGATTCTGTTGCTGGAATTTTCTGGCGTGGTTGGTAGAAATGTTTCTTGGATGCGCACAAATAAAGGCAATATAGGTTTTAAGGAATTCCAAGAAATCGAATATTTTCCTAACATTGCCTCTGCTTCAAGAAAGTCGTTGATTGCTCAATCGTTCCGAGATATAGATCATTCAATAAAAAACAGGCAATTATTAAGCACAAAGATATAGGTTATCGTCCATACTCACTTGGTGAACTTAATAACTTGCGTATTGGAGCTGTCTAATAGAAGCTTCAAAAGTTGGAGATTGAATAGACACTGCTTAGATTTCTCATACGGAATCAGGGTCATCGGCAAATTACTTATGTGCTCTGTCCCAACTTTTTAGAGGCAATCATCATAATATTGTTCAGTGTCTGGAGTGTTCTTTGATACGCAGTTTTTGGTTACTGCTTACTACCTCCCGGTAGGAATTTACTTAATTCAGGCCAGACTCCCATTATATCGCGGATGCAAATCACGTAATCATACTGCTTACTTTCTCCACCGGGGCACCATGTTGTTTGTTCTATGGACACTGATGTCCCATCTCTATGCCCCGTGTAGCAGATTCCATATCGCGTCTTCTTTCAGAAAGTCCACGTGTCTTCTTCAGTCTCCCCTCCAAGCTAATTTCCTCATTCTAAATTGGTGTTTACAACTGGAATTTCCCCCCGGTTCATTGTATTCCACTACTACTACTTACGTCTGGTGTTTTTGAGCAAGTAGTAGTGAAACGTAGTAAGCCAAGCCAAACTAGTGAAGGATTTGCAGGTGTAGTGTGGATACCTATCAACTTCGTGTATTCATTTTCAATTTGTGTGGGTGCGCCTTGCTTTAATATTCTCAATAAAGTTTTCGCAGACAATAGGTAATGGAAGATGGAGGAAAAACAATTCCGCATATTAGGTAGATCAATAAGTACTAGCGCGTAGAGTATTGTAGTAGGAGATGAGATCAAACTACCGAAAAAAACAAGCCCGTGGCGAGGAGCTCGTATTGTAAGCTTCAGATTTCCATCGAGTAAGTAAGTAGTAACCTGCTCCTCCTCTTCATGCAATCCTCGGAAAAGCATCTGCGGAGGCATCAAATTACAAAAGAGAAGGTGTCTATGCTCCTCCAGTGGGGAAAAAAGTTTCACCGTTGTTGTTGTTGTAGTGTTCATTGAAGTACATACATACATAAAACCAAGTACCAAGTTCCATCCATTAGGCCGCATCTTCTTCTCCCATGGCATAATTGCCGGGAAGGCTGTGATGCGACAGCATCAAAATTACTTTTTTTTCGGAAGGTAGGCATCTCACGCAGCTCCGGGGCGGTACGCAGGTTGCATAAAAATTATGCTAGTGGGTAGTGGGTATCATGGTAATGATGACGCTGAATGGTGAATAGTGAATCCACCTTCCATTCTCCAGTGCCTCACAGTCGCATCAAAACCAACGATAAGGTGGAAAAAACAGGAAGTAATAGGCTTTAGGAGTAAAATTGTGTCCCCAACTCGACATTCTCTCGTTTCAGGGGGTAGACTAGTAAGTAGTAGTCCTAGTCGAAAATGAATAGGTACACAGCACCTAAATACTACAGATTTCATTGATGTCACTTTATGCCCCATTCGCAAATACGCACGTTAATACTTCCCCCCCCCACCGTATTCACCAGGGCAATGTCTCAAAGCAGGGAAGTAATATATTTTGCTTACGCACATTTTCGAGGAGACAAAGGAAGTACCACAGGCCACATCACACAGTTATAAAGTGCGTAATAGAATGAGATGAGAATGGAGAGGAGGGAGTGAGTGAGCGAGCGAGCGAGTGAGATCGTAGTGGGCCAAACATTCATCTGAATTACACCCGCCTCACTAGCCTCCCTATTCAATGAAAACTTCTCTCTCGTTCTCCTAAACTCTACTCCGTATGGTCATGTGGAAAGGAAAGGAGAAAGTTTTTTTTCGCTTTCTGTCGCCTGTCACCAAAAATTCAATTCCATTGTTTATAAGATACTTATTCCCTCCATTTGTGAAGGAAAGTAGTTTTTCCGAACTCCAGTTCCAACTCCAACTCTGGCTATGTGCGTGTGCGCTGGCACTCCAAGTCCAAGTCCAACTCCATTCACCATCTTACCATAAGTATTTCTTTCCTCTCTTCTATACGCATTACGCACAGACAGTGACTGACTGACTAACTTTTTTTTATATAGCACTCACTTCTGATCCCACATGTCATTTTGCAGAATGAGTTTATACTAGTAAAAAAAGTCGAATATCATAATATCAAATTGTATCCACTTCGTTTGGCTTCTCAGATCATGAAGTAGGGAGAGGAGAGGACGATGATGAGGAGGAGGAGGACTGGGGAAGTGAGTATAGTTTTTCTTTCTTTGGAAATGGAAAAGACAGCTGGATTATTTTTACGATGGGGAAGTTTGAGCCAAGCTTTGATTATTACTGGAAAGTAGGTAAAGCGAAGATATAAAATTTTGGTGCGTACAGTGGATATTTCTTTCTCCCAGTTCCTTTTAAAACTTTCATTCTGACAGCTTATTCCAATTCCGAGATATAGATAGTCTTGGTCATATCGTCTTTCGGCCAAATGTTACGCACGACAAAGAAGGCCTCATAGAAAGAGTCTGAGATTCTTATTGCTTGCTCATTTAGAAAGCAACGCATGGAACATTGTAGAGAGCAGATGATGCCATTTCAGAGAGAGAAAATTCACCAACGAAATTTCATCTCCCTTAGACAGAAACGACATTGCCTCTTCCCACTGAAATGGAAAGAATATGTATGTATGTAGTTGAATAAGTGCACTGATCGTGAGCGTCTTTCATTTCCCGACAGGGTTTTTATGAACTAAGCCAAGAGAAGGAGACTGACTCCATTCATATTTGTTGGGAGTGCTCGTATAAGTGTACGTGCTTATGGGTTCCAGAAGTGCGTAGAGCAATCCCAGAAAATGAATGAGTGATTCTCCACAGGCACTGCGTAGTCTCTCAAATGTATCATCTTCTTTACGATTATAGTTTTCAACTATAAATCTGGGTAAACAAGAAATAGTGTAATGAGGAGAGGAAGCGATTATATGAGAGAGGGAGGATGAGCACCAGCATCAACATGATGATGATGATGATGATGGGACTTGAATGATAATACGGCACCCACTATGTACTTAAGTGGCCGTATGAAGTGGCTGCGATGCGACACTTTGGAGCGGTGCGTAAGCTCCAGGATGCAAATGCCATTATCAGCAGCGACAGTGCCACTTACCACCTCCTCTCTCCTCTCTGGAGTAGATTAATGGTAGGACTTCGCACAAGAGAGGGAGTAGACTTGGACTTGAACTCGAGCCCTGAATTCGTGTGGAGTAATTATGAAAACGGAACCACTACTCATGTTTAGGGGAAATGTAGTGGAAGGGGAAATGGATGGGAGTCCAGCGCTGGCGTGCGCACATAAGTACTCCAGATAGAGAAAAAAAACTTTGCTGACGATGGAGCGACTTGGCAACTGTCACATCTCCAAGTATTCCGCCTTACTTGGGAATGAGAGAAATAAAATTAAAATTACAATGGGGAAATGCGACAGTCGTGGTGGAGTAGGAATAAGTAGTATAGCTCTCACTCCAATGACCGTCATCACACTTTTCATTAGAATTAAAGCCGCGAATAAAGCCACTTCCCAACTGGAGGGATTAAACACTTCACAAAGCGCGGAGCAGGGCTCAACGGACGGTGAAACGTGATGTATGGGCGAAATAATGCACGAGAAAAATATATTAGAAAAAGAATATGCGGCACGGAGAAAAAAACTTTTGACTTTGCAGATTGACCGCCTACCCCACTCCCATTATTGGAAAGTGACTCCCGCTTTCAGGAATTTTTACTACTTGAACGAATGCCTCCTCGCTCCAAGAAATATTAAAAGTGATGCTTCATTCCACTCCGATGGAGCGGGTTGCCAGCCCGTATTCTAATGTTTTTCAGGTTAATTGATGTTTTCTCGCTCGTAATAGGGTTTTATTTCCTCGATTTGAATTATGGCCCGAGTTTTCAAACAAAAGTAATGAAAATAAGGACGTTGGCATGCAGTGCGTAAGAAGATGGTGTTGGGAAAGTTCTATGATCCATAATCTCCGCCTAGAGAGAAGTTTTATCCAGAGGTCAGAGCCACTGTTACGTATGCCGTTCCCCTCCGGAAATAAGTAAATATGCTTACGTAGATGTAGATAGTAGGCTCTGCTCCCCACCACCACAAGGGAAATATAACCGTGTTTACTTAATCATCATTGTCAGGGCAATTCTTCTCTCCGCCATTCATTAATCTGTGGATTCTGTTTATTGCGTAATGCCTTATGGCATTAACGATGAGCAAATTTTGAACTCTGTGCCTTGTTTGACGCAGAAAACCCATAAAAGTTGAAAATCTCATTTTGAGTGATTAAATAGGAGTAAAAAAGCACTGGGATAGATATCTTTACACATAGATTATTTTCGTGAATCAGCAAGATAACGAGAGGATCGAGACAGTGTTTTGCAGGATGTGGTGGTAAATTACCAATGATGATGTTGATGCTAATAGCAGATTTCACTATTCGCTCATTAGTAGCAACACTCTGCAGAAACCAGAAATTTTAGTCATGTAAATATCATCATCATCCCCAACAGACAATGCAGTGCAGCACTTACTTACATGACCCATATCATCATCATCATTCATTTAGACAGTCATAACATCGCACCAAGATTGTGGCTCCTCTGTTAGTCCATGTGGATCGGCACAAGACAGAAGTGCATGCATCATCGGAATGTCTCGCCATCACTGACGTTCGCGCGTGCAAACAAGAGGCGTTATTCAGCCCGAGTGTGATGCATGCATGCACCAAAAGTTTGTGTGAGGTAGAGAAAAAGAGATGAGTTAACCACTCGCTGAGTGGGTGAGTGAAGGTCTGAAAGAGGAATTTTAAAATTCTTTGTTTTGTCTAAAGAGGACTATAAAACGAAGGGGAAAAATGTGCGATCCGTGGAAGAATAATCAACTGCCAAACTTTTAGGATCGAGCAAGTTCCAGGAGAAATGCAGGGTATTGTGTAAGGATATGAGGAACGGGGATCTATATTTTTTACGAACTTTCTAGTGAATATTAATTTTTTTATAAATTTCATCTTCCACCAAAAAAGATGTGAGTGAAATAAAAAAGTTCTCCTTTTTTTGAACCATTCAACAGTTCCGAATTCGCGGGAGAGGATGTTCAGGCATTCAACTCGTGCATGCCGAGTGGTGGCAGTGACCTCGATGAGGAGAAGCAGAAAATCATCGAGTGGATTGCTTATAAGGTAAGACTTTTGAAGTATACGGTAAATATTACTTTTATTATTATTCCTGAAGTGACCCCACTCACCTTCTCGGCTTGGAAGCAGTTTCCCCATGAAGGAATACCCCAGTAGAGTAATGAGCTCTTGGTATTTTGTCTTACTGGCGGAGCAGTACAATGTACAATGTTGCGTTCTTTCCCTTCCCACCAAACGAACATTATTTTTTTTTGCATAAGCTTGAGTTATGGGAGTGTGATAAGCCCAATCCCAACTTGCAGAGAAACTTTGGGAGGTGAAGTGTTCCTCCATTGAATAGTAATGGGTTAAGCCGTTCAATTACTGCCTACCACGCATCACATTCCTCAGACCATCCAATGAGCCGGGCTCTAAGGGAAATATGCACCGACGAAGGTATAGTTGCTCTCCTAGAAGATGATGATGATCGTGATACAATCGCGGAGAGGGTAGGTTAGGACGAGGAAGTCAACTCAAGTAAGTCACTTATTCTTCCCCTCAAGTTCATTATTTTTTTCCTTGCCATGAACTTGCGGGAAATCGCCCAAGTTGAGTTAGACCAGAGTCTGCAAAAACATCTACATTTATAATGGGGCCGGAATGCCATTTTTTTCTTAATAGGCATGGTCGATTTCCCAGGCAATCATTATCAGCACGAACTCCAGGAAAGTGCGAACTTGAACTGCTGACTCGAGCCGAGCTTGAGTGAGTGAGGGGGCCTCTAAATGCGGAGGCTTGAATGGGTGATGATTTAACTAGCCTTTCATCGAGTTATTTTTTTTAGAAAAAAACTCTTTTCCTCTCACTTCGTGGTTGAGACTAATTGCATTACAGGGAGGCGAGCGACGTTCCCAGCAGGACATGTGGGCTTCATTTTCCTACACCCACAATTTCAAAAGGGAGGAAAATGATTAAAGCTCGGCTTCCTTGCGGAGGAGCAATGGCATAGCGATAGCATCAACCCTCCTACCCAAATAAGTACTTTTCTCAGTCAGCGCGCTCATGGCATGGCTCATTGTGAGTTGAGTGAAAAGAAAACTTGGGAAACTATTTTCCTCTTTCACCTCCCACCGCGCGCATTCACCAGAACTGCTGCTGGTGCTGATGAACGGCATTAAGTACGAGTTAAGTATGAATGGATGGAAATTACGAGATGTCTGTCTACCACACCAATGTGTTTCGTGGATGTAGTAGTAGTAGTTTCCCCAAATTTATTCCAATCAATTCCTGCTATACCACGTTAGCTTAGGTAGGTGGTATATCCTTTAGGAAGGTTTATGATATGCACTCTATTTATAAGTATTTCAACAGACGACTCTTCCGCAAGCCATTGTCTTTCTTGAAAAAACAATGTAGGTAATGTACGCCCAGCTTTCCTTCCTTGGTATTATTGCCGTGACACGCCAGTGCCCCCAGAGTACCTATCTGATGCTGAATTTCATTGAATTAACTGTCCAATGGGAAATAAGTACAGACTCACTCAGTTTCAGACTCCGATTTTTGCTCAGTTCTGATCGTTGTTCCGCTTGCGATATCAAGACTCCTTCCTGAACAAGAAATAAAGGAGACAATGTAACGGAATATATATTGGGGCTGTGTTTGGTCATCCCATAATTCCCTTTTATTAGTTGCCGTGCCATCATCCCGTTGCAGTATTGCAGTGTGGTGGTTGGTGGTGGTGGTGGCATTGGTGAAAAACAGTCGAATTGCAATGCCATTTAGAACGCGTCAGCCTGATAACAATTCCACGGAGAGAACAACACCACCAGCATCAGGAATATCTACTCAGTCAGGAGGGGAAAATACTTTGCGGCAATTTTCGCAAGTTTGTTAGAACATCATAAAAAGGGAATTGATAGCGAAATGAGGGGAAAGGAATGCAGCCGCCATGCCGAGAATTGAGATGATACTTATACCTAAATAAATCGGCAGGCAGTAAAGTGGTTCTACCGTTTCTTGCCTGCTCCAACTCCAAGTCTGGTCCAATTTTAGCTGGGGGAAGCATAAGTGGATTTACACTTCTATAAACAATTTTTGGCGTTTTGATATTGAGAAGAGCGGGAGTGGAGTAGGCGGAAATCACTTTTTTTCCTCCTAGCTTCCCTCACATACTTCTTCTGTGGGGAAATGGAGCTACGTATGTATGTATGCAAAGTAATGTATTAGTGATCCTAAAAATGCCTGACAAGGGCACTCGGAACACGGCCACGTTTTTTTCGGTGTCAATAATGCATGATAATGAACCAGGTTTTTTTCCTGTGCCCGCATCCAAAAAAAACTTCTCATCCCATCCCATCCCGTTCCATAATAGTCTTTAGTAGCTTATTTACACGAACAAAAAAAGTTGGGGAAAGAGAAGAGTGCCTCATCTTTCAGGAAGAGTAGTGCCTCAGGTACCAGGTCCGAAGATTCGGAGCAATTAAGGAAACACGGTGGACTTTGAAGTTCGAGGGAAATAACCTTCTCGGACGTGATTGTATTTTCAAACCCGGTTTCGTAACTCAAGGCCACTTTAGCGAAGCAGCAGCCCCTACCTTAAAGGATATATATTTTTTCTGTTGAAGTTTGGACACTAAACAGAGGAGACTCGAATACAACAAAAAAAACTTTCCTTCTTCTTTTCTTGGGGTAACTCAATCTCGGTAACACACTTTTCATCAAAATTGCCAACTATTATCGATTGGTAATTCTAGGTAATACCATTCTTCCCTGAAAGAAAAGAACTTGTGGTCGAAACTCCTGTGGAGTTTAAGAATCTTTCTTCTTTCTTTCCCCTGAAATTCTCATGCTCTAATGGCTCGATATTGTTGTGGGAGCTGATTAAAAGGGAAACTGATCTCGGCCCTTGGGCAACCTCCTCTCCTCTACGTCCATTCAGACAGTTTCATTGAGCGGAAAAAATCGAATCTGGGAGAATTCTGATGTTGTCCCAAATCTTTCTAATTAATTAGGGATGGAGCCCTTGCAGTACGAAATTGGCTAGTTGGCTGCTTTTCGACGTCCGGTGCACATGCATAATTCCATTATTTCGTCAAATTTTATCCACTGGCTATTAGTGTGGTCGTAAAGACGCTGCTGAGATGGTAATGAACTATTTAGAACGGGAATGTACTATGCATGTATACGATCTTGATGCCTGGCTGACTCGATCCGCAATAATAATTGGAGGAATAATGAAAGATCTAGTGCGAAATGGCGCCGTTCAATTTGCCTCCAAAGCACTTTTTTCTCGTGAAGGGTCTTGGGCAAAAGCAATTTTGAATGTCAGATGCTGAGTGATATACACTTGCACGATTGACTTTCTGCCCCCACTAGAAATTCTTTCGTGCTCTGGGGGAAAATACTGCTAATCGTATCCCATTGGATTCAAATTAGGAAATGCTACCAAAATCATTGGATTTTTTCCGCGGTAAAATGGTACAACATGGAAATTTATGTGACCATTGATTTTATAATGTAGTCATAGTCTTTTAGACGGGGTGATTCAAGGCCTGAGATCATCTATCAGAATGCCTTTTTTCGGAGGAAAACGTTATTTGGATAAGCTATAGCCACTATAGCGCAGTATTAGCGCTCTCTGTGCCCTTGTTACTTTCCTTCTGTTCAATTGCCGTTTAATCATTTGTCAATGGATTTTTATTCGTTTATCTGATCAATGGTGAAGAAAGGTCAGCAATTGAGAATATCTGCTTTCTATCCCCCGTCCTCCTCCATGATTGCTTTTCCCCCTTTCCAATCTCACCACTCGCCCACACACCCGCACAGCAACAAACAAACAAGAAGGGCGTTGAAGGGGTTTAGAAAGCTGGAGCTCCGCTATTTGTATGTTGTTGCGGGGAGAAGGTTTCAGTTTGTGTTGAAGTAGGAGGAAAAAACGGCTTCAGTCGACTTAATTTGAGATGTAACTTTGAAATGGGGTAAACATTGCGTGTTGAAGTGTTTGTGACGAAGGAAGGTATTTGGACGCTTCCCTACCTTTCCTTAGATGTTGACAGCACACCCCACAAGGATCAGTGAGAAGTCTTCCCTTTCCCCCTATGAATGTCCCGGGTGGGCGGTGTGGCGTGTGATGCCAAATTAAAATGAATGAGAAGAGCAATTAAGTGGGGATAAAAGAAGCATTGGCGTGTGATTGTGCCTCGCTCAACTTACTTACTTACTTTTTTTTATCTTTGCAGTTATTTGGACCGATCGTGGTGGCCATAGGACTATTAGGGAATGTCCTTAACTTGATTGTCCTCACCCGACCATCTATGAAGGGTGTAACCTATTCCTATCTCACTGGACTGGCATGCAGTGACCTTGGCGTGCTGATATTTGCAGTTGGAATGATGGTAAGTTTTATATATTCTCCCGGAAATGTGATAATACATTTACAAAATGATATCTACTAATTCCTCGGAAAAACCTCGGGGATCCAGGGATCCGACAGACGCTAAACATCCACCCTTTAAGCATTACTGGATTCAACTCGTGCAGGAACTGGGTGAAAGTATAGATATATAGCTGTAGAGTTTGGATTATGTTTCGTTTACACAACCTCATTCATCCGATTTTTCGTTTAAAAAAGTAGTTGCATATGGTAGTTAGCAAGTTATTCCAGTACCTGTCGATGATGTCAATGGTGGTGCCGAAAGCGTTCACAGTTTGCTTTTCATAGTCTAGCGACAGCGATCATTTGATACTCTCGTTATGCTTCATACTCTACTAACCACGTCCTCTATTGATGAAAAAGGCTAGGATTTAATCGCTCACATGATGCATACATGCCCTGATAAAAAGTTCTGAGACTAGGCCCAATGCTCAATGTTTTCACTTTAAAAGCTTCGAATTTGAGACAGCAACATGAAGTTCTCGCTAACCATTATGCGGAAAAAAGTAAAAACTGTCGCGTTTCTGCCGCTTCCAAAAAGGGTTTTGTCTTGAACCTTGTACTATAGAGAACCATTTTTCAGAGTATCGATTTCCCTCTGAAGATGCAAGCCTGGATACAGTTACGATTCAAAGTGCTTTAAGTAATTCAACCCATATTACGATTTAGTTCTATCCAAGTGCACTTTTTCATCAATGTGGCCTAACGAGCCTGGTTCTGGTCACGAATAAAGGATTTAGCGAGTTTCAAAGGTGATCTGGAATCCGGATCATTATTATTACGAAGCTGACGTAGGCAGCATAGTATTGAGATCATTCTGTCCGTCCGTCTGTCCGTCTGTCCGTCTGTCCGTCCGTCTGTTTGCGGCATAACTGTCGAACGCCTTAACCGATTGACTCCAAATTTGAAACATAGGTTCCTTGGGACCCAGGAAGGATCCCTATTTCTTTTCAGCAATTTTGGTCAACGGTGGGAGGCAGGAGGAGTGAATAACGGTTTCCGTTAAATGACACCATATA
>JAHZNH010002267.1:0-11747 GCA_027744355.1 Tyrannoseira gladiata
CTCCGAGCGCAGTCATATTTTATCAATAACGAATTTATATTCCGTCTCACTAATTTGCATATTTAAAGCATCGAAACAAGTGTTATATGGCTTGTGAGGGCTCGGTTCACGCTCTTCATTAAGGTGAAGTCTGATATCTGCTCATGAAAACAGGACTTCACTGAACTGAACCAAGCTCGAGGCTTCGAGGCGAACGGAATATCTAATATTGCAGTAATCAATACACTAATTCCTTCGTGTAACACCTTCTCGATCATGACACTCACTTTGGCTTGGCTTGGCTTTGTTATTGTGGAGCATTGCACTGACTGACTGACTGACGACACCTCAACAAAACCAAAGCCAAAACAGCTTTCACGATTTTTTCTCCCTTGTACTCACTCGCTTCACTCATTTTTTTCACACTTCGAGCTCGAACCGAGCCTTTAACACCTTGACTCGCTAAAGCTGAAAGTGTGGAGGATATGAAGTGATACGATATGATATGATTTCTGTTGTTGTGGTGTCCGCTCTGCACAGCTTATTCACGCTTCTATGAAAACCCGAACAGATACTGATACAGATATCGAGTCCGAGTCAAACCCATCGTCATCATCTATATCAAACTAATGCATTATATATGCCTATGCTTTTCACGATTGCGGATATTTAATGATGACCCAATAGAGCCAATGGAGTTTTTTCTTCCTCGGAGATTTCAATCAAAATTGCTCACACTTGCAACAACATTTCCCGATATATTTTACATCACACCATTAGCTAACTAAGTGCATAATTTTCATCAGTATAAAGCTCCGCTAGAATCACGAGAATTCACTCGAGACATGAGCATTTCGCATGAAGTGGGAGAGTGCATTCCTTCCCCCAATTTTTTTCCATTCGGTTCTGCTCCGTTCATTCACTTCACCTGAACATAAATACAACGCAGGAGCTTTAAATCCCATTCCCCTTTAAAATGCATTGTTTTTTCCCGAATCCTGGAAAATTAAACGGGAATGAAGCGGATCGCATGCACCTCCAACATTTTTATGAGCATTTCGGTAAATTATTGTAGCTGACAGTGTGGTAGCTGTAGCTGTAGCCATCCATTATTATTTATTTTATCGGGTAAAAAAGGTGATTTTTTTGGTTGGATTGTTGGATAAAGCATTGGTCTCTCTCTCTCTTCGTGGCATTCTGATTTTTCCCCCCGAAAGTGAGGGAATGATCCGACCCCTCCTCACTCGCATGCATTGAACCAGTTCATTACATGCGAGCGGGAATGAAACATGCAATAATGCTTAATTGTAAAACCAGGCGACCACAGCACTAGCACAGCCTTCACTTTTCTACAGGGAAAAAAGTTTTTTTCGTTTTGGTGGAACGGGAAAAAATTGTCACTCCACCTCACTCATCCTATACTTCATCGTTAATTAAATACATAAAGAAACCATATGCTGCTTATACATTTCGATCGCTCGTCCAATGCATTTTTCCTTCCTGCTTTTCCGTATTTCTGGAAGTTCCCCAAGCCAAAATGAAACTCATCGTCGGAGAGCGTCATCATATCGCATCGCATTAGATCGCAGCAACGGAAAAAAAGTTTTTCTAATAATAGCACAATGATGATGATGACTGGCATGGCATAACGTTAAAAATACTTATTGCTTTTTAAAAACGTGAAAAAACTCGCGGAGGAAATAAATGCAGCAGAACTTAACCCAAAAGTAAGGAAGATTCCATGTGACGATATAAGTAATGTAATCGCATAGGATAGGATAGCACTAATGCGATGCAATATGAAATGAAAGGCAATGACATGATGATGATTATGATGATGACGGTGATATTTAAGCGTTTTCCTCCTCAGTCCTCGTCCTCTTGCATTCATTATTTTCCCCAGAAAAATAATGCCATCTCATCGTAACAGACATGCATGCATGCATGCCTGCCTGGTATATCCATCAAGCTTGAGCTTAAATGCACCAAGCTCATTTTTCCGATGACTGGTGCTGGTGACAATGAGGAGAAATTAAAGTTCGTTTTTTGAGTTGTTTTCTCGCTTTCCGGGAATTTTTAATTTCCCTCGAACATACGTATTTAGCACCAAACAGCCCTATCAATTAATGAAGGGTGTAATGGACACAGCAATTGCAGAGGAGTTGCAGGTAAACACGTGGCTGCACAATTATTGTCTTGGCAAAACCAGCTCAGCCCAACCCAGCCCCGGGACTGGAGTGATTAAGTGCAAAAAAATCGAGGTGAGTTTTATAAGTAGCTAGGTAGGCACATCCGCCAAAAATGATATTTAATAAAGTTGTTGCTTTTCATAATGATCGAGTGAAGTAGTTGAAAATGTAAAGCGGTTCGATGTTCGGTTGATGGGTAAGCATAAGCATGCCTGATACATTTATCCGAGAGGAAGAGGGAGAGTGGTGAAGTTGATTGAAGTTGGTTTGGTTGGTGTTGGTGTTATTGTTATGAGCTGGTGGCTTCTCCTCAATATATCTAATTTGATTTCGCGTGCTCATTAAAAGCGACAAGTAGAATGCAGCCCACGCAATTTTTATGAGGCATCGGTTTCCTTTAGTTCGGGCTATATGGCTTGATACTCATTTGAACAGAGTGGAAATGTACTCCGCTTCATTCGATTCGATCTAAAATCCGAGAAGCGAGTGAGACGAAACGAACCAAACGAAACCAAAACTGAAGCTGAAAAAAGTGGAGCTGAGTAAGTAAAATGGATAGGAAATGATCGAAATGAGAGCAGGACTAATGCGGGAAGCTCTATAGTGCTGCATAGTTTCATCATTAGTCATTAACTCAACTCAACTCATCTCATCTCAATTTTTTAAGGGGGAGAAAGAACTTTATTTTTTATATTTATGCTCCTTCCTTAAAAAACCAAGAAGGGCTAATAGTGTCCTCCTATTTATACTAACTATGTAGAGCTCTTCCTAGTTTTTGGGAGGAAAAAAAGTTCAAATTAAATAATAAGCCATTAGACACTTTCCCCGTCTTTTCTGCCATTCCGTCTTAATCAAATTCATAATTGGCTCCGGAGGAGTAAGTTTTTAATGGTGAGGAGAAGCCGCAAGAAATTATCCTGTCGAGCGAAGGAGAGGAGAAAAGGAGGAAGTCGGAGACAAGAAAAAAGAAACCGACTTGGGTCTAACGAAGGAGAGCTCTGTGGCACGGGAAAATGGCATTGGACTGGATAGCATAGAATTGGGCTGGGACTGGGAGAAGGGAATCACGAAAAGAGGAAAGAAATTACTTATGTCTTCTCAAATTAAACCTCATTATGAAATCTCATTTGAGGAGAGAGAAACCGGTTATTGTTTTTCCAGACTCTTTCGATTCCATCGCTCACTCCAGTCTAGTCTATTTAGTCTTGTTGGTGTTTTCGTCATTAGAAGGAATCTATAATGGGAATTAAATAGAATTCTGGAAGGACTACACTACACCGACTGGACGACTAACTATTTAGCCAAAACTGATTTGAGTTTCTAGACTCGAAGAAAATTAGAATTCGGGTTGTGGTGCGGTTTAGAGGATTCCGGAGAGGAAAATGAGAGCTATTATCATTCTCATCATTAAAATGATTAAGGAAGGGAATGGAGTCGATTAAATACTTATCCCTTCATATTGTAATTACTTCCCTTTAGTCTACTTACTCGGGTTCCATACAAAAGCCATGCCGGCATTCAGGTCCCCATTTGACATTTGCATTATGGAAGTGCAAGCACCAACCACTCCACGAATTATTCAACTTCCTGGAGAATTGATGACCACGAGCCCAAAACTAAGTAGACTACTTACTTGGTTTTTTTTGACGCGTAATTAGTGGAAAATGCATAATGTGCTTTAGCAATAATCTCATTATAAAGTCGATCATGTTTATATCATGTCAAGTCAACTGGGGCCATTTAAACCTGTCTCGGGCTGTCCGCTCATATTCATCCATAATTTTATCGCGAATTATGCCCCGTGCTTCGAGTCACTACTTATTCATGGGGTTTTTGCACTTCTGCATCGGGGCACAACTTAGAAGGGAAAAATAATTTTTTTTGTTGCTTTCACCAAAAAGCTCATCGCATCACACATCGCATGTTAAAGACGGTGACGGGAAGACGGGACACAATCCACGCTTTACCAATATATAGGGCAAGGCATATCCATCGACATCGAGTTCCAGACTCTTTCCTTCCAGTTCCATGTGATACTGATATTGGTGGTGATGTTGCTCTTGTATTATTTTTTTAGGTAGTTCTCCCCACCACCCGGAGAAATCTTGTACAACTAATCCTATTAGCGACGATGAGTCGTCGTAACTTCCCAAAATCCGATGCACAAACCCGGAAAAAATGGGAGACGTGTCCTAATCGAATTTCATTATCTTCAGCGGGCGAAACAACAGCGGAAGAAATATCAATAGGAAAACATGAGACGACGGGAAAAGAAGCGAAACGGATGAAATCCTTTCCCTTCCTAGAGGGGAACTACCTATTACTACTCCGCACTACATATACATGTGCATTCAATACTGTTGTGTAAACTTTCTTCGATCTCCGCGATCCTCTCTTGTCTTTTCCTACTCATCTCCGAGGTATCTTACTGACTCCGGGACAAGACAGGACTTTCCCTTCTTCTGTGATGATGTCCTTCCCTCCCAATATTTATCTCAGATTTGGACTTCGGCTTCCGATTTCCACTCACTCGCTCCCTCACGCACTTTCATTACCACGACATGACCACAGTGGACCAGACAAAATACTCTGGACGAACTGCTGGAAAAGGGTGAGTGGCTCCCCAGATATCCAGCATTCCTATCCTCCGACTCGTAATCAGATTTTTTTGGCCGCATTATTTAATTCAAATCCATTTTCCCAAATTTGCTTAAGAATTTGGGGCCGAGGGGGTGAGCGAGCGAACTCGCTGGTCAAAAAACCGTAATCATCATCATCATCATCATCACTAGTTGTACTTATTACTCGGTCTCTTAGTGCTTTTGGGGGGAACAAGGGTTAAAACCCCACAGAAATTGGGAAAACCTCACCAACCAACCAACCAATCGACATTTATTTCCTTGATGAAGATCAAGCATTGAGTAATTCCTTTGCTTTGGCGGTGGCTCTTAATGTCCTCCCAAATGAGGGCGAGCATAAAGCTTCCCGGCGAGGACCAAGTCACGGCATTATTACATAAAAGCATGCATTCATACACACACCCAAGCTTTAAGGTCGGTCCAGAGCCGAAAACAATCATCCATCTATCCATCCAGCTAGCCATTTCCACTAAACTAATACACTTTTTTTAGTTTTTCCCCCAAAAAATCCATTTTTTTCTCCCTCGCTCTTTTCTTAATGTTACTTACACTTAAGTAATTATCCTAAAATCGCTTTGATGTAATCCCCCATTTGGAGGAAAAAATATATAGATATATTGCCTAATGTTTACCTCGTGTTTACCTACGCACTCCACTCACTCGTCTACTCCGTGGAGGGCGTAATGAGTCCTTTGCATGTCTTGCCGTACTTCCGCTCACTTTTACTTACTTATTACTAAACACTACTACTACTACTTTACATTTGGGAGAGAAATGAAAGAAAGGAATCAAGAAGACGACCATATATTTCCCTCCCTCCTCCCGCCGCCGCCGCCAACAACAACAACTAAAGCAACATCACGGGGGGAGTCATTAAAAGCATGTCTAATTATCGGATACATGTTTTCTTCGTCTTGGGAGGAAAAAAAGTGGAGTTTGAGCTGGAGCTGTTGTGTGACTCCAAGCTGTTAATGTGGTTGCTTTTTTTGCTCAACTCAGCTCACTCCAGGTTGAGCTTGAATGATGATTACGCGATAGGATGGAACGACGGCGGCTCCGGCTCCACTGAAAATTACCTTGTTTGTTATTACTTATTTTCCACCCATCCTCCTAGTCTTCATCCTTAGGAGGGACTGTGAAGTCCCGTTTTCTCCTTTAAATTTGGGACGAGGAAGGAGAAAATCATGTGCCTAGTCCTAGTCCCTCCATTACAGATTCACTCCGTCCATTGTGAGGCGACTTTAGCCCCTGGAACACTCCAAGTCCTTTCCCGTCTCCCCTTAACTAATTCACTGCGAGTGAGGAGAAAGTAGGTAAACACGAACAAAAAAACACAGTCTAATATAAATTAGCGGGAAGAAAAGAGAAAAAAACACGAGAAACTACACGACTCAAGTCCAAGCATTAGAAGTAAAGTAAAAGTTTTTCTGGATTTTGCAAGAGCAAATGCGGGCTTTGGACTAGGGTTGCCCGCTGAACTCCCAATTAACTTTTTTTCCCTGCTCGGCGGGTTAGAAGTGGATTGAGGATTGTGAATTGTGTTATATTTTTTCTCGGGAAGAAAGCAGCAGGGCTTCTCAATTAGTAGTACTAAAAGGAAGACAAACCACTCGTGGAGGACCAAGGAGGAAACTATAGTTGGAGTTGTAGTAGTACTAACTAACTAATCTATGACTCGCTTTCGCTTTTGGGGGGGAATGTGATGCATGAGTTGAGTGGGGAAAACGCTAATGTGAAGAGGATGTTCCTTTATTCGTGCTTAAGCCCGAGCTTTTATTTTATGCATGGGTCTTTAAATACCCGGGATAAATATAATATTGGGGGTTTGCATGCGCCCAGAACACACGAGTTGGTCGGACACGCCTCATTCATTGCCTCGCTTGGTCTGGTGTGGTCAAGGGAGCTAGAGCTAGAGCCAGAGCCAGTGTAAATTATAAACATGAATTATACATCTCCCCATTAGATGATTGCGAGTTTGAGGATTCCTAATGAAGTAACAAGCTTGGATTTCCACGGAGTGGAGTGGAGGCAGTGCATTCGGCTTGGGCATTGGGCACTTATGAAGAATTAAGGAGAGAGCTGGGAGGTGGCTTCTGGAGCGAAAAGGGCAAATTATGAACTTATCCTCCATCTTTCCATTTAAAATGCATATAAGTACATTCTTTCATTAGGGAAAAGTCGGGGAAATTAACTTTCCCCCAGCACCAGCCCCAGCAGAGGCTAAATATCAAGGACGAGCAGGAGAATTAAAGAAAGGCAGCAGCCTCGTAAGTAATCAGCCACCCACCACCTACCTCCGAGACGCCTAATTGCGGGATGGAGAAAACTCGTGGAGGAGGTAAGGAGGAAAGGCTAGATAGTAAGTACTAGATCACATCTCATCATCATCATCATCATTCTCGTGGAGAATGGTAAATGAGTTTTAATAGGCGAGAAAGAAAGGAAGAAGTACGTGTTTCCGTTGGAGTAAGACCCGGAGTTTTTTAATAGGGTAGGGCTGGACCACCTCCCCACTGAGATCCGTTCCGTTGATTAGTGGATCTGGCTCTAGCTCTGATGAATCTGTACTCTGCTCGAAAAAGTGAAGATGAGGAACTAGGCAGGTACGCCAAACTTAGTTGCGTCAAAATTCTAATGAGAGTTTTGGAGCCCACGTGAATTGGAAATTCGAATCAGATCCAGAACCGAATCCGAATCGGATTGAGATGGAGAGAAGTAGAAGTAGAAGATGTTATGCTGGGAAAAGGGTTGAGTTCTTGGGATGAAGGATGGTGCTGATGACGATGATAATGATGATGATGAAGGAGATGACTAAGCTACCGTGAGTGAGTGAGTTTGGAAGTTTGGCCTGGCCTATCTATGCAAAAAGGAACTGGGAGTGAGTTCCCAGTTCCCGAGCACCCGAGTCTTATTACAAATTACATGGATCCTGAACAGGTTGAAGAAATTAGAGGGAGAAAGGCATTTAAGGAGGAGGAGGAAATGAGTGAGAGGAAGGAAGAAAAAACCATCATCAACGGTATCTTCATCATCATCATCATTACCATCTTCTCCTTCATGATGATGATGATCATGGTGATCATGATGCGAAACCTAGGATTCCAATTAGCAAAGCACGCGTATTATCATCTCCCGACTTTTTTCTTCCACCCTTCTCCTAATTTCTTCCTCTTGTGGTGGTAGTGGTGGTGGTGTTTCTATCTCCATCTTAAAAAAAACTTTTTTCCCTGTGAGTGAGGATTCCACCAGGCTGGGGAAGAACTTTAGATCTGGATAAAAATTTATACCCGAACTAATCCTTCCTCATCTCCAAGAGTTCATTTCTAAGCCCGGTTAGGTTTGGTTCTCCTATTTAAGTTGATTTCGGGAGGCTATGAAACTCTGTCTCTTTAATTCCTTTTTACAAGGAAACACTTACTCCAGCTCCTGGAACAAAAAAATGTATTCCTGGAGCTCGAAAGCTTCTCTCTCCTTCTTTCTTGCTCATTCCCAGTCTCGAGGGAGAGCTCCGTTTTGCTTTTTTTCCAGGGCGGAAAAAAATGCACTCCACTCCACCGTAGAGAAAAAAAATTATATGGACCAGACCACAAGCGTTAATTTCCTCCCAGCCATATTGAATTACCAAGTGGTAAATCTGATGAGAAAAAATACTGTTTTTTTCTCTCCTTTAACTTCTCCCAAATTAGAAAGTTTTTTTTTCTCGGGGAGAGTAAGCTCCGAGGGAAAAAAATTAGGAGAGAGGATGTTTTAATGTGTTCTGCCTTTTTATCTAATTTTTTTTCCTCCTCTTGCTCCGGCTCCTTCCCTTCTAGGAGCAGTTAAGCTTAAATGATAATAAGGAAAAAAAGAGTAAATGAATACGGGCCCGGATTTTTTTATTCATTCCAGGAGGAGAATGGAACAAGCTTGGCTTGGTTCTGGCTCATGGTTCGGCTTGGTGCGTGCCCTTTTCCCCTGTCTTTGTGCCGTGTCTTGTCGTCCCCCAGATTTATGGATGAGGAATGGAATGGATTCATTGGGAAGAGGAGAAATGCAAATATGATTTTTTCTCAGGGAGAGTTATTATTGCATTGCAACATTCTTTTTTTTGTTTATTGAACAACGGAGCAACTAACGGAGTGAGGCAACCCTTTTCCATCGGATCATGTTCGCATGAATGGAATTAGCGTGTGCCGTGTCCATGCGAAAGAAGGAAGATGTTGCCTCAGCAGTGATTCTTATTCCTTCTCTTCTTTGTTCGTCTTTCGTGGACAAAAAGGAGCGTGAAACAAAGATGGGCACGCGTCCCAACAGAAACACTTGGGGAGTTTTATTGCGTCATCACATCACACACTCACTCCGCAACTCCGCGTAATTTGTTGACAATAGCAGTTAAAAAATTGGGCAATTAAAGAAGGAAAGTGGAGGCGAGGCAGCAGAAAGCAGCGTCTTGTTTAGATAGATAGATATGCTGAGATTGGAGTCGTACGTGAACCAACATCCACTTCTCATCCCGACCTAAAGGAGGAGGCTGGGGGCTGGTGAGGATGATGATGATGATGGTGATGAGGATTCCGCTGATCATTAGAAGGCGTATTTAGAATCGGAGTGAGAGAGTACAACATATTTAGTGCTTTATGCGATGCACCAGGTTTGGCCAAATGCTCGGATTTTTATGACTTATTTATGACACAGTTGTTTTGCATTGAAGCAAGTCGCCTAATCAAGCCCCACCATCGGAATTTTTTCCGTTTCTAAAATTAAAACAGATTATTTTTAAAAACCCGCACCAAAAAGGATGGGCTCCCACATCGCCAATTTAGTCCTCTTAGAATGAGTTGAGATGAGATGAGATGAAGATTGGGATGGAGTGGAGTGGAGTCGTGGAATGAGTATAACTACCCCCCCCCCTCCTCAAAGAGAGATTTTTTTTATATGGGCAGGCATAAAATGCAAAGTGACAAGTCGAGATTTTTTTAAATTGGGTAGCGAAAAATTACGTTTTTAAGAAAATGAGCTTGAGCTCTGACTGAGCGAGTTGATCTGTTTTTCCCCGAGAAAAAAATTAAAATCTGTCTCCTGAGCCCTGCCTCTGTGTTTCTTGGCAAGAGAATCGAGTCGAATCGAAACTAATAAAGCTTAGGCAAGATGCCTGCATAAACAGAAGAGCGCGGACGACAGAAAAATTGCTGAAAAATCTCCGACGCTCGAATAGATACGAATCCTCCTCTACATCCAAAAGTTCGTCAGCGCCAAGATGAAGTGAGATGTTCCCGAAATGATGAACTTTATTGCTTATAATTTTTGCAGGATTTTTAGGAAATTATCGTTAACGAAGAATTCAAGAAACGGATTTGACATCCATGGGGAACATACAAAGTCAGTATGGAGAAGGAGGGGGAAAATGAGCACCACTATAGTCGTAATGCGCAGATGTTTTATTTCGGATTTTGGTCGCTTCCTCGTCCTCATCAAGAGAAGAAGGAAGAGTAGGAGTAATATACTCCTTCTGTAATCGTCATCCTGATCAACATCATCATCATCATTTTCATCTTTTCCCCCAGTTCGAATGAGATGCGCGATCTAGTTTCCACTTTTTCTTAGTTAATTTCTTCCTACACACTCCTCTTCATGATGAGGAGGAAGTTGAGAGATTACCTCATCTCTTGGAAAATGAGTGAGTGTGGTGTGGTGTGTGGAATGGAGGCATGAAGACGAAATATTCACATTCTCATCCCATTAATTTCCCTCTCAATCCAACATCAACATCCAATTCGATTCAATAAAGGGAAGCACTAACTAAGCACGCTCCCAACTGGGGGAAATCTTACAGGCGACATGTGTATTTATCTACGGCGATGGCGAAATGAGGTTGGAAATAATGTGTAAACAAGAAGCAAAACAACGAGAAGTCATAGCCATCGACATATTTTTTCCCCTTGAGTGTGAACGCAATAAAGAATCAGAAAATATGCTCCAGCAATACGTACAGTAGATATTCCTAAGACATTGGGAAGTGGGAGAAGGAGTGAAATGAAGATGAGTAAGTATTAAGTATTTCAGCTTCGGTAAAAAATTGAGAAGGGATGTTGATGAGCACACACTCACTCATATGGAGTGAGTGAGCGGCTCATTTCCCAATCGCACGAAACACGACACGAGCGAGGCATGCATATAAATGAGTTTTAAAACGCACTTAAGAAAGCAATAAGCTTTTGAGGGTAAAAATAGAACGACTTCTTCGCGAAAAAATTATGCTCACCAGGATGTAATTCCTCTTTCCCGAAAAAATGCGGATGAGGTGGACGGGATCAAATAAAAAAAAGCGGGGAATAAGTAAGTAAATACCCTCTTAATTTTAATTTGAGCGGAGCAGAGCCTCGCAATGCAAAGATCCTCTGAGCCGAGCTCGTGACGTGACATCAGAGTTTTTCCTTAAGACGGTGTGTACACAAAACAGGATTGTGTGGGTAAACAAGGATGATTCAAGATTCGAGATCCAACAATGAGAAATCTCCGGCGACCCCGAAAGTTCAAATTGACGCCGAATGAATTGATGAAGTGGAACTGCAACTCCAACTCCAAAAAATTTATATTCCACTTCAACGGAGGCGCAACAGAAGAACATCCAACTTGAGAAAGAGAGTATAAGTCCACGCGTGTTTTTTTCAAATTCTCAGATTCAAATCTCATTGGAATGGATTGGGTTGGATGGATCGGATCTTCCGAGGAATTGAAGGAACGCACGTGTGTTTATCTACGAGCGCTGCCAAGAAACATTCCCATTTATTAGTGCTCCACCGAAGTAGATACTACCGCTCATTCCGTTTTTTTCAGTTAGCTCCTGCTCTGGTCTGGTCGCACCACACCACAACCGTTCCCCTATGCATTATCATTATTATTGTCTCTTGAGAAATTGGTTTACGATTTTTAGCTCCCGCTCCCCAAGATTTATGGCTCC